>CM035173.1:65716565-65869763 GCA_020205615.1 Panax quinquefolius | reverse complement strand
TGTTTCCTCTTTTTCAACATCTCGAGGCTCATCCAATAGTAGATTTGGTTCTGTTCTCCGTCAATTTCATCATCCATGTCATAAAGCCAAGTGTTTGAGGAAGGTTGTTTATGACTTTGGTCATTTGCTCTATCTCGATCCGCAAGATTTTGACTTGACCTCGCTTGATTACTCATCTTCTCCTCATGCCTACTATGAACTTGGACAATGATTCCAACCTTGAATTTTCTCGCTTGGGTCTTTAAGCCATGTATCGAGGACCATTGGTTGAGGTTGTGAAACGCTTTTTCCATCCAATTATTAAAATTTTGGATTAATGCCCCGACCGCTTATAAACTCTTCTTTTCTCGCTATAGCTTTAACATGAAATGTCATAAACTCCGAATTGTCTTCTTGTCGCATCGAGGTGAATATGAGAATTTCGGTGTGTATGTTGGACTTGGAGCAGTAGTATCGGGTCTTCATAAGTATAGCTCCATGAAGAATCCGTGATACCCCCAAACTTGATCATAATTATCATATGCATACCGATTGAGGTAGTTACCACCATAATCAGATAGGCCCAAGATTGATGGTGCATTGATTATTCCTGGGTGATTGCCAACACAATAGTCACACATAATCGCCATCCTTTAACTCTGTTGGGTGCGATAACGCCCAACTTCCTCGAAAGTTCTTTTATTTCAGGTCGACATCATGGAAGTGTCGCGAGTCTATCAATCTCCATTCCCATTGGTTGAGTATTTTTGCCATCCTTCGAATTCTATTGGGTCAAGAACCTCCAACGCCTTCAAGTTGCCTCAATTTGTATTGGCTCTATAAGATGTATTAAGTCCATCAATCCATGTTTCTCTTGGTCGAGCCATGAATGTATGGCCATTGATACGCAAAGTCATCCATGGTACCCTAAAAAGAAAGAAATATAGGAAGAGAATTAAAATAAAATAAAATGTTTAAATTAAGATTAATTTGATTGAAATTAATATTGGTAAAATTATTAAATTAATTCCCCTAAGAATTCGCCGCCAAAAACTTATTGGGTATGATCTATATACGCACAACACGCAAGTATACGTGGTCAACAAGTAATAAAGTGATGAGTGAGTATCGCTCCCATAGAATTAGTTAATAAAATCACCAAGTACTAACCCGTAACCAACTCAATCTTATTTAAACAAATGAATTTAAAATTATATAAATTAAACTACTATTAAATTCCACTAATTAAATTAAGACTATGGAGATTTAAGATCACAACTTCACTTATTGCTTCATTTAAGTTAACACACTTCTCATCAATTATTCTCTATCCCGAATTGTTAATCAAGAACACTTAACGTAAGATTAACTACCTCTCGATGCACTAATACCGTATTAACGTTAATCCATAATCAAGATAGAAATTCGTTAAACACCTTAATTAAATAACCCACTATATCTCTATGTGAATTACAATTGAAGAAGGTTGAAGAATAAGTTCCCTATCCGATTACATGCGCTACACAAGCATATCTCTACCTTAATACTAATCAAGTTTAAGCTTACTAACAAAATCCTCGAACACATGCAATATCAACTAGGTCTAGATTTGAATATCCTCTCTCGATTCCATCCAACTCCATAAAGAATTGTTGATCGTGCAATTCATAGATTAAAGCTCAAATTAATATAGATAATCCTCACAATAGAACATAATAATTGATAGCAAGCATATTAAAATAAACTACACAATAAGATCCATTGTAATCTCAAACAAAGAATTAGTTCATGAATTAAAACTAAGAATCCCTAATTGAAAACACATTAAAAGATAAGAATAAGAGTAAAGTAAAGAGTAAATCTGTCAAGAAATCTCCATCTTCATCAAGCCCCGCCTCGATCTTCAATGGTCTCCAAGTCAGCTTCAATCTCCAAAACTATTTAGAACTAGTATTGTAATATAATTTACTCTAATCTAATCTAATGGAATGATCTCTCTCCTCTAATCTACTCAAATCTCTCTCAATATGCCTCTAATCCTTATTATTATTCCTCCTTTATAAGCCTTTTACATGTCTTTAAGTCCTCTTGGAAGTCCTCGAGTTAATCGATCGAAACAATCCTTCCCGAACTCAAATTGGCCAAAAACCACTTTTGACATCGCACTCTACAAGCTGGGGTTTAGGCTACAAGAGAGGCCCACCCTGGCGGGGGTCCCACTTGTCTAGCAGCTGCTATTCCCTGTCCGACGGGCAATTTGTTAAGGAAAGCCCGCATTCGACGGGTGTCTGCTTTTCTATCACAAGCCGTCTCCGGTAAAACGACCGTAACCTTTGATCTGGAAGGAGTTACGGGACTGCCACCTATCAAATCAAAGATATCGACGAGATCTACAACTTTTATTCTTTGAGGATTGAGAAATTCTTGCCAGATGAAGGTTGAAATTGGCTGGAAGTGAGTGTTATGCAAATGACCACCCAAAACCACGACGTTCGGACGTCCGTCAGTACAATGATCATAACTCTTGCATCCGAACTCATTGAATGATGCAAATGTTCGAAAAAGCTAAGACGATGCTCTACAATGTAAGCTAAGTTCCAAACCAAACATTAAGTAAACATGAAATCCCAAATGATGTCCGATTTGCTTTTCTTTTTGCTTTTCTTTGCTTTTCACACCAATCGTCAGCCACACCGCCCCAAATGTATAACCTACAAAATAAAACACAAAATGCATAAAAAGTAACTAAGACACATAAATATAAGCAACTAATTCAAGTAAAGATACCGGATAAGTGTATATAAAATCCACTTATCATGGTGTGAATTTGAGATAATGTTATAATTGTGGGTAGTATTTATAAATTTTGCAAAGTATCCAAGTTGTTGTATTATATTCGATTGGTCTGGGAATATTCATTTTAACAGGAATATCGTATGACGATGGCACAATCATTGGGTGACCCCACAACAGAATTATTATCGGATTGAGAAAACGACAAAAATATATTTATTAAAATAACGGTGGAGGTTTACCGTTATAATACCGTTGAACTACTCGGTAGTAAAAGTACGTACAAGAATACTGGCGTGGTTGCATAAAGTATCACACTGCAGATTGATTATTGATGCTTACGTGAGAAGTCACTCAGTTATACTCAATTATTGCTGCATCATATCTCTCATATTATTGATTCGATTATTGTCACAGTATCATCTGCATTATATGTTATATTATTAAATCAATAATTGAGACGACAAAGTTATTCATATTATTAAATTACAATATTTACAATGTCTAGAAGTTCTATCAAGGAGAGGTTTGGTCACCTAATCAATGCGCCATGATAGGAGAAATCCTTATTAGAAAGCCCCCTCTTTCCTGGGAACAACCTGGTTGTTAAATATTGTGAGTTATAATATTAATGATGAATAAGTTCGTGTTGATTAAAGATGAATTTGATAGTTCCATTGTGTTGGGATTATTTGTGTTAGTAGAAATCGACATCTATTCCGATGATAATTGATGTCCGGAGGTTATATTGTTTAATCGGGTATTCTGGGACACTTTTTGTGTGAGTACTATTCACGAGTTACTATTCACGAGTTACTATTCACTGAGTTACTATTCACAAGTTACTATTCATGAGTTACTATTCATTCCCGAACAATATATTTCTTTTCATTCCAAATTATTTTTTTGGGTACAATATTATTCCATGAGGAGATGTGCTAATTTTTAGACAATCATTGGTTGAAGTTTTTAATAGTAAATCAAATCAATATGGATCATTGGTTTAAAGTTTTAATAGTAAATCAATATGGATCGCTAGTTTAAAGTTTTAATAGTGAATCAATATGGACCGTCCGTTTAAAAGTAAATCAATCTGGACCGTTCATGAATTAGTTACTATTCAATCCATTCTCCTATAAATAAAGCTCATTCCTTCATTATTTCTTACTTAATTCATCAAACTCTGTAGAGAGAAATTATAGAGAGAAAAAGAAGAGTATTCTCGCTACTTCACTACTTCTATATCCAATTTCTTCTTTATAAGGTAAGGGATATTATTTCTTTCTGTACTCTGAAGAGAGGGGTATTATTTTTTTTTTCATTTTGTGGAATTCAAGAGAAATTCTTCGTTATTCCATTATTTATTATTCATTTTATTATTACCCTATACTTCGTGAAATCGTTATTCCATTATTTATTATTCTGTTGAATAACTTGTATATGCTTGGCTACCCTATACTTGGTGAAATTCTTCGTTATTCCATTATTTATTATTTATTAGAATAACATTGGAATATGGTGAAATCCTTTGTTATTCCATTATTTATTATTCTCGTTGAATAACCCTATACTTGGTGAAATTCTTCTGTTATTCCATTCTTTATTATTCGTTGAATATCCGATTCTGTCATGCAAGGCGTTTACTGGGTGGAATTATTTATTTCTTTATTATTCTTTATTATTCCGCTGAATATCTCATCAGAATATACGCCGACCGGGTTCGCATTTCTTTATTATTCTATTGGAATATCCTCAATGCGTATTCTTTTTTACATTGAATTCCGGTTTATTATTTATTATTCTATTGGAATAACCTCTTTCAGGTATTTCTTATCACATGTTGAATAACTCCGCCTGATGATTTCTTTTGTTATTCCATTCTTTATTATACTCGGCCATTGGTTAAAGTTTTGATTTCTATACTCCATGAAATTAGTGGAATATCCTCGATATTTGCGCTTCATCCAAGATCTTTTCATGGAAATATTCTTCTTCGAGCATTCTTGAATTTTACTCTACAAAGAAGTATCATGTTGACAATTTGGACGTTATTAGTTCTTGGATAAATTAATTCTTGAACTTGTTTTATCAATTCTTATATCATTGTCATCATCCTCATGTTTATATTTTGTAGAAAGTCATTTGTGGTCAGAGTGCATAGATGGACTTGGTATGATTATGATCGTGGATTATTCGGTATAATCATGACCGTAATGTTACAAATGATGTGGGTAAAGTCCTCATGATTATGGCTATGGATTCTCTTGGAAGGGAGCAAAGATGAATTGTTTTATGGCATGATCACGACTATCGATGAATACACGAATATCCCGCCCAAGAGTGCATGGATAATTTGTGGTCGTGATACTAATGAATATCCTCGTCAGAAAAGTGTGGATGATGTGGATTATTTATTGTTGAGTCTCGCCGATAAAAGTGATGAAAAACTTTTTAAATCATAAAAGATAGTAGATTTTATTCTCTACTCGACTCTTTAATGGATTGTTTATTTCTCACGCAGCTAAACTTGTTGTCTATTATATTTTATAGTTTAACATTGTTGAAGGCTAATGATAATTTATCCTGCATTATCTTAGTCATAATATTTCATCGGGCTAGTTGAGCTCACCCTTTCTTTCACCGTTTCTTCCGGAAATGAGAACGAAAGCAGGACTAGCTCGGGGAACGGAGTGATGGTCCAGATGATAAGATTAGTAGTCCTCACTATTCTATGAAATAGTGTGATAATAATTGTAATGAGGACTTATTTCGAGAGTGGATATTGTCTAGAAGACAATATTTGTATTAAAACTCACAGCTCTTGTTGTATATTTAAGATTGTATTTGTATTTTGTACCATATATTTGGCGACTCAAGATGGGTGATGTATACCTATTTTGGGGCGCCACGGTTGGTATCAAAGCTTGTAGGATATGATCCCCGATTTGAGATGTGAGACAAGAACTAGGAGGGGAGAGACGGGAATTCTTCACTAGTATTACCCTACCTAAGTTTATTTGTTATTTAATTGGTCGATTCGAGTATAGGATAATATGTGATATGTCAATTAACTCTGTTTTGTGGAAGTGTTTAAAATGGCATCTAAAAATGTTGAGATAAGTAATGGAGCAAAATAAACGACCGTGTCGCAAGACTGAAGCCAATTTCTCGAGTTCTCCTGTTGTCCGGTTTCAAATCATTTGGTTGATAATGAGGAGAGAATATTTAATATTTCTAAGAGGTTTGAAACCCGATACGTTTCAATATCTTATCTCTCATAAACTTTGTTTGTATTCGATTTTGTTAATAGGGCTCATTTATTGAGTACTGCGATAATGAGTCAACCCAACCAAAAAGACAACGACAAAATGATAACAATGATAATAATCAGATAATAAGCGTGGAGGGAATCGCCATGCCGAAAAATGGTAACCATTGGGGAAAATCATGACAAAACAATAAGAATGGACATTTCAAAAGAGGAAATTCAACAATGATGGAAAGATCAAGACCAACACCCGTTGTTATAAGGAGAGAATGGAAATGTTTCAAATGAGGAGGGAGGGTATCACCCAAACCCACGATCGATTAGCCAAAGCATGTTATAATTGTGAAGAGAAGGTCACCTAGCCCAATTTTGTCGTTCACAGAAGACAAGTTCACCAAATGGGCAAAGGTGGATACTGGACAAAACAAAGCTCTGTGGTTTCAGGAAGAGCGTTTTTCGTGACTTCTCAAAAAGCTTAGTAACCCAAACGAAGTTAGCATGGGTTAGTTAATTATAAATTCTTACAAAGTCTATACCTTATTAGATACCGGTTCTACCCATTCTTTTATCTCTTTGCTTTGCGCTCAATGTTTAAATTTAACTCAGAGAAGTTAGACTTTAACCTATTGGTTGAAACTTCGTTAGCGTAAACCTTCGTTACCTCCTCCATCGCTTATTAATCTTGTTTGATTCAAATCGACACTTTCAACGCTAATTCGTCGATCTTATCTCTTTGAAAATACTTGCCTTTGATGTGATTTTAGAAATCGATCGTTAACTACTCATCATGCTTTTCGTAAGGTTGTTAGCTTTCATATTCCTAACCAACCTGTTATGCTAATTCAAGCAACCAAACCACTAAAGTCAATCATTGTCATATCAAGCCATAAGTAAAGAGCCTCGATCCTTTCGTTGTCGACTTCCTGTGTGTGGAATGCACCGAAGATGACTTTCCGTAGGGACGTTGTGAATAACGATGGCAAGTTGATAGGTATCAATGTGACGTGCTATCCAAGTCTTGGATGAGAGTCACATTTTTGAATGATATTTCTATTGTTAATAAATTTCCTGACGTATTCTTGAAGACTTCTTAGCCTACCCTAGAGCGTGAAATCGAATTTTGTATCGACCCCAAAGACAAAACCCATTTCTAAAACCTCAAATATTTTCTTCAACCAAAACGAACGTAATATGCACCAAAGATGTTGGCTCGAGTCGTTGAAGATTACGATCGCATCATTCAATACCATCGTGGAAAAGTGAACGTGGTAATGACGACGATTGAGTAGAAGATCTTATGCCATTTATGAAAAGTAATATATGAACCCATGTGAAGATAACTAATATACAAGTAGAATCGATTTTAATCGAAAGTTAAAGCCAGCCAAGCTACAGACCGAAGTCGATGAACACGTAAAAAGAAGGTTCAAGAGGGCGTTATTCTAGAAGCAAGAATCGACGAAGAGAGGAAATCTCAACCTTGATTTAATTGGCCCATTTGAAACTCGATCGAGTAGGAACTATGGCTTATAGATTCATTTTATCGCCAAATATGTTCATGTTCATAATTTTTATCACATATCGATGTTACGTAAATATGTGGACGACCCAAACCACATTATTGATTTAGAACCGGACGAGATAACTGGATAATTTAACGTATGAAGATGTACTGTTAAAATCCTAGAATATATTTTACGCTTAAAGGTTATACCTCAAGAGTTAGAATCGATGAAGTGTACTCATCTGTTCTAAGATACCTGTATCGCACGTAAATTTCGAGGGCGTAAATTTCATAAGGAGGGAGATTGTAAAATCCCAAATTTTACTTAATAAAGATTTAATTTTCTCAAATATTTTTTTGAATATTATGGTGTGAATTTGAGATAATGTTATAGTTGTGGGTAATATTTATAAATTTTACAAAGTATGTAATTTGTTGTATTATATTCAATTGGTCTGGGAATATTCGCTTTTAGCAAGGAATATTCATATACAGCACAATCATTGGTGGACCCCAATAATGTAATTATTGTTTGATTGAGAAAACGACAAAATATATTTTTATGAAAAAATAATTACGGAAGTTTTACCGTTAATACCGTTGAACTACTCAGTAGTAAAAGTACATGAATACGCGTGGTTGCATAAGATCACACACCAGATTGATTATCGATGCTTACGTGAGAAATCACTTAGTTATACTCAATTATTGCTATAGAATCATCGATCATATATCTCATATTATTGATTCGATTATTATCACAAGATCATCTCGCATTATATGTTATATTATTAAATCAATAATTGAGATGACAAAGTTATTCATATTATTAAATTGCAATATTTATAATGTCTAGAAGTTTTCACAAGGAGAGGTTTGGTCACCTAATCAACGCCAATAGGAGAAATCCTTATGGAAAAGCCCCTCTTTCCCCGGGAACAACTCGTTGTAAATATCATTGTGAGTTATAATATTAATGATGAATAAGTTCGTGTTGATTAAAGATGAATTTGATAGTTCCATTGTGTTGGGATTATTTGTGTTAGTAGAAATCGACATCTATTCCTATGATAATTGATGTCTGGAGGTTATATTGTTCAATCGGGTATTCGGGACACTTTTTGTATCAGAGTACTATTCATGAGTTACTATTCAAGAGTTACTATTCGCGAAAGTTACTATTTACGTTACTATTAGTTACTATTCACGAAGTTACTACTCACGAGTTACTATTCACCCGAACAATATATTTCTTTTCGGCCCAAATTATTTTTGGGTACAATATTATTCCATGAGGAGATGCTAATTTTTCGTATCATTGGTAATTTTTAGTAAATCAATATGGATCATTTTAAAGTTTTAATAGTAAATCAATATGGATCGTTGTTTAAAGTTTTAATAGGTTTAAAGTTTTAATAGTGAATCAAGATGGACCGTTGTTTTAAGTTTTAATATATTGGACCATCCGCTTAAAAGTAAATCAATTTGGACCATTCATGAATTAGTTACTATTCAATCCATTCTCCTATAAATAGAAGCTCATTCCTTCATTATTTCTTACTTAATTCAATGAAACAATAGAGAGAGAAATTATAGAGAAAGAAGAAAGTATTCGCTACTTCACTACTTCTATATCCAGCTTTCTTCTTTATAAGGTAAGGGATATTATTTCTTTGTATTCGTGAAGAGAAAAGGGTATTATTTCTTTTGTATACATGAAGAGAACTTACGGTATTCCATTCTTTATTATTATTTATTATTGGAATGTTGAATAACTCAGATAATGCCGGCTTACCCTATACTTAGTGAAATTCTTCGTTATTCCATTATTTATTATTCTATTGAATAACTCAGATACGCGAAGGCTACCCTATACTGGTGAAATTCTTCGTTATTCCATTATTTATTATTCATTATTCCATTCTTTATTATTACTTGAAATTCTTTTGAATATCCTTATTATTACGTGAATTTTATTTGGACGACTCTGGTTCCGTCTTTATTATTCTCGTAGAATATCTGTCGAATATGCGTTTACGCTTTTACGCTCGGACCGGTTCCGCTTTTTTATTATTCTATTTGAATATTCATTTGAATATACGCTTCTTTGCAGCTTTATTATTACGTTGGAATACTGTTCAGGCGCCGTTATTCGGTTTTATTTATTATATTGTCGAATAACTCGCCTATCATGCGATCTATCACATGCCCGGTGATTTTTTTTGTTATTCCAATCTTTATTATACTCAGTTGGTTAAAGTTTTGATTTCTATACTCCATGAAATTAGTGGAATATCTCTTGATATTTGCGCTTCATCAAAGATCTTTTCATGGAAATATTCTTCCGAGCATTCTTGAATTTTACTCTACAAAGAAGTATCATGTCGACAATTTGGACGTTATTAGTTCTTGGATAAATTAATTCTTGAACTTGTTTTATTGAATTCTTATATCATTGTCATCATCCTCATGTTTATATTTTGTTGAAAGTCATCTCGTGGCCTCAGAGTGCATAGATGGACTTGGTATGATTATGACTGTGGATTATTATTCGGTATAATCATGACCGTAATGTTACAAATGATGTGGAAAAAGTCATCATCGTCCGTGAGTGCATTGATGGACAATTTTTGGTCCGATTATGGCTATGGATTCTTCTACCAAGGGAGCAAAGATGAATTGTTTTATGTTATGATCATGACCATTGATGAATACACGAATATCCTTGGCCCGTAGTGCATGGATAATTTGTGGTCGTGATACTAATGAATATCCTCGCTCAGTATTACAGGGGATGATGTGGATTATTTATTGTCGAGTCTCAAATGATAAAAGTGATGAAAAACTTTTAAATTATAAAAGATAGTAGATTTTATTCTCTACTTGATTCTTTTTAATGGATTGCTTATTCCGTCGCAGTTAAACTTGTTGTCTATTGTATTTTATCGGTTTAACATTGTTGAAAGCTAATGATAATTTATCCTACATTATCTTAGTCATAATATTTCATCGGGCTAGTTGAGCTCACCCTTTCTTTCTTTGTTCTCTTAGGAAATGAGAACGTAGTAGGGACTAGCTGGGAAGCGAGTGATGGTCCAGATGATAGCATTAGTAGTCCTCACTATTCTATGAAATAGTGTGATAATAATTGTAATGAGGACTTATTCTGAGAGTGGATATTGTCTAGAAGACAATATTTGTATTAAAACTCATAGCTCTTGTTGTATATGTAAGATTGTATTTGTATTTTGTACCATATATTTAGCGACTCAAGATGGGTGATGTATACCTATTTTGGGGGCGTCACAGTTGGTATCAAAGCTTAGGGATATGATCCCTGGCTGAGATGTGAGACAAGAACTAGGAGGGGAGGGACGGGGAATTCCTACCCTAGTATGACCTACCTAAGTTTATTTGCTATTTAATTGGTCGGTTAGAGTATAGGGATAATATGTGATATGTCAATTAACCCTTGTTTTGCGACAGTGTTTAAAAATGGCATCTGAAAATGTTGAGATAAGCAATGGAGCAAAATAACAAGACCGTTTTAGAGGATAAGGTTCAGAAAGCGAGCAAGTGCTAAAGCCCGTCGAGATTTTGCCAATCAAAGGGAATTCACCTATCTGGGCCAGTCTATGGAAGAGATACTTCAAATGTTGATCAATGAAGGAATAATCACATTCCTTCTCCCTCCCATCAATCCCCGCTCAGGGCAGTTCAATCCTGATGAAATGTGTCAATATCATTCACTCCGCCATCTTATTCAGAATCTTATTGATAGTGGTGTCCTGCAAATAGCAGATGATTACACTGTGCAACTCAAGGGTGGGAATGCATGCCCTACCCAATGGAAGGGATCGAAGAGTGATTATCTCGAAGTGAATGATGAGACTATCAAAGTATTTCCCATACAACCAATTCAACTCAAAGGAGCCGACAATCCTTTGAAAGTAAGCGCACTAGAGCCAATTCCTTTACCTTGCACCACAACATCCTATTGTCGATTGCATAAAGTTCCATGGAATTATGGAGAAGTCAAGGATCCACGTCTCATTCTCATCGCTACGATGTCGAGAAGAAAATCCACTGTACCCTCCTCTCGGCAAGTTATCAAACCTACTTGCGAAGCAAAGGGAAATTTTCCATGGAGAAGATTGAAAATTCCTCCCACTATGGGTCATAATGAAGACAAAGTGGTTTTAAGCTTGCGAGAAGCTCCACACCAGATTTCAATACAGGATTTGGTTTTCTCTTCTGAGAATCATCGGAAGATCTTGTTGAAGGTTTTAGAAGAAGCCTACTTGCCAAAATCAGTGGACGTGGAAAAATTTCAACATTTGGTTGATCACATTTTCAACAGCAATGTGATATCCTTCACTGATGATGATATACCTCCCGAAGGGACCGGTCATTGCAAGCCATTGCACATCGCAGTGTTATCTTCCGGGTATATGATAGCAAGAGTATTGATAGTTGGAGGCTCATCTCTAAATATCTGTCCTTATGCCACCTTGGTAAAAATGAATATCAATCTCAAGCGGATCCAAAGCAGCCATACGGTCATCTGAGCTTTTGATGGATCCCGATGAAATACCGTAGGAAAGATTGAATTGCCAATTGAGATTGGTCCAAATACATTCAATGTATCCTTCCACGTCCTCAAGATAGATTCAGGATACAACCTGCTATTGGGGAGACCATGGATACACATGGCTGGAGTTGTTCCATCCACACTACATCAATAACTCAAATACATCATCAACAACAGTCTAGTCACTGTCAACGCTGAGCTGGATTGTTCTGAACAAGGAATTCTACCAATTATCAGCTTCAATTCAGAAGTTGAACCGGCCAGTTTCCATACTTTGGAAGTGAGTAATACGTAATACCATTCTATTGGAGCGCCACTTCCCGTACCCAAGATTTCTGCCGAGGTTATGTCGGCCACTCAAGAAATGATGTCATTGGGTCATCAACTTGGACAAGGGCTCGGTAAAGATAAGCAGGGTATTATTAAGAACCCTATTCAAATGTCCAGTCAAATCGGAACAGCCGGACTAGGTTATTCTGCTAGTTCCAGTCACAGGAATCCTCATAAGCACAAGCAGGTTCCTCAAGCTTCTGCCGCACGGTGATTTTCTATACCTTTACCTCATGAGTTAGTGCAATCTCCAGTAAAGGTGCCAGCCCATGTTGCGGCTATGCTGTTTCCAAAACCAGTGCCAATCAAATCAAAAGATGTGTTGATTCCTGATCCCGAGACAGAAGAAAAGGAACAGAAACGTAAACATGACCTTGCCTTGATGATGGCAGGCATTCGCGTCATTGTTCATGATGAACATACCAATAGATACACCTCAGACGATGATTGCCCAGATGTTATGGTTATCATTCGAGAGAAGGAGGACAATAACAATCCTTCCATCACTGTAGTCCTTCAGGACTTTGCCCTCGATAATTGGGAGCGAAGACTCCATGCATTAGTCGATGAGGTAAAATGGGAAGAAAATCCCTCTGCCCTGTAGATAACTTTAATTGCTTGCTTTCCTTTACAGCACTAGTAGTTAATTTATCACGTGCATGCTAACACTTTTGTATGATCGAACAGTTGCATATGTTAAGTGAAAGCATTTTTTGTTTCAGGACTCTGAATTTAGATGTGCCTGTACTTGCTGATGAGGTGCCTTCTCTCCACAAGGGCTGTAACTTTGATGCAAAGTTAGACTCAGACTTGATGGAAATCCAAGAGGACATTGAGACACCTTAAGAGATTAAGGAATGGGTCGCAGACAAACCCAAACCCAATCTTGATCAAACCACTCCTTTCAATCTCGGAACCTTAGATAACCCTAAGCTAATCCGGTGTTGTTGGAGCATTTATAATAAATGAAAGGAGATGTGCATGCTCCTGCCTGATTAATTGGAGTGTGACTTGATGCTGATGGGTCACCAGTTCTGCCAATTGCTCAATTTGTTTGGAAAGAGCTTTTATCTTTCGTTCCATGGTAAATTGGAACTTTTCATAATCCCATTTGTCAACACCATCTTTGATGGGTTGGGACGATTCGCCATCGAACCTCAGACAAAGGCTCCAACTGATCATGTTGACCTCTTCTTCTTTGTGTTGAGGAAGAGGGTTGTCTTGCATATGAGGTTGATCTGGTTTGGTGACTACAATCTCACCGTTATCTATCAGATCCTGAATCTTATGTTTCAATGCCCAACAATCTTGAGTATCATGTCCGGGTGCCCCGGTATGATAAGTACACTTCCGAGTAGCATTAAAATCAGCCATTAGGGTTGGCTGGTGGAAGAAGATGTGTAATTTTCTTCTAAGCAGTAAGAAGAGCAAGAATGTTCTCGAGCGAATCCCCGGCTCTAAGGGTGTGAACGTTCGAGGTCGCTTTACTTCTCCACTTTTAGGCAATGGAGGGTTTGAAGATTGTGCTGAAAAAGGGGAGTAGTTTCTCCTCTACATAGGCATGTTTGGATTGCCTTTTTGTCCTTGTAGTATCAAGGAAACATCCTCCTCTTTCTTTTTATGGACCCTCCGGGGGTTGTTTTCATAAGATCCGGACTGGATGTGCTCAGCAACAGCTTTAAGAGCGGCTAGGTCTTGAATTTTACCGGACTTCAATCCCATCTCAACTATCTCACCGTGTTTGATCATTTCAGAAAATGGTTTGCCAATACCAGCTAGAACTCTCTCATAGAAAGGAGCTTCTGTACATCTATGAAAGTCATGACCATTTCTCGACTGCTATGGAAGGAATAACTTCTCGAAAGAAGGCGCCTCCACCTTTGAGCATACTCTCTAAATGACTCATTAGACTGTTTCTTGACCTTGGTAATTTGGTACCGGTCAGGAGCCATCTGAGATTGAAAACTGTATTGAGTGAGGAAGGTGTGAGCCAGCTCTTCCCAGCTATGGATCTTAGAGTTGTCTAATCTGGTATACCATGAACGGGCTTCTCCAGTCAGACTTTTCTGAAACAGCTGCATTCTGAGCTTTTCATTCTCCGCATAAGATCCGAGTTCTCCAATGAACACCTTTAAATGTGAGTAAGGATCCCCTAATCCGTCATACTTTTCAAAAATTAGGGTCTTAAATTTCTCTGGATAATGCACACTAGTGGAATATGCAAAGGTCTCGCATATGAAACACCTCGCCATGTGTTCTAATCCTTTGAGAACGCAAATGGTTTCCTCCATTTGAAGGACCTTCTTTTCGATGTCATGGGTGTCCGGATCTCCTTTGAGATGGGTACCTTCGTGGTCTTTGTTGGTTGTATCCAATCGATGTTCGGAATTGTTTTTTCCGCACCTTGAACTCCCCCTTGTGTAGAGGATTCTCATGTGTAGGTATCTTCGCACTCGAGTAGTGGTGTAATTCTTTTAGTAGAAACGCCCAAGTCTGTGATTTGTTTACTCAATTCGTCAAATTCTTCTCGGGAAACAGATTAGATCGTTCGGAAGAAGACATGATCGGTCAGAAGCTCACAAACCTTTTTGGATTTTGACCGTGTAATGTGCCCAATCAATTTCCCTATAAAAGACTTACGTAGTTTAGTCTTAGGGTAATATAAATGTAATCATAACATGTCTGTTTTGGGAATTTATCCTGCAAAACCGGTTTGTTAATTGATAACATGTCATGCATGCACAGATATTCTTCATATTTTCCATTACATATGGATGGACATGGAATAAAATTACAAGTAAATGCTTTTACAAGTAATTGAAAATGGAAAGCATGAACAAACTTTCCTCCGCATTTGGTTTATCAGAGATTGACCTATCCTAGGGTTTCTCTCACGGCTTTTCGGCATGAAGGTTCCCAGATCATCGCAATCTACTTGACGGGAAGTTAATCCGGTCGTTCAACTGGAGAGAATCTAAGTGGTGCCTTTCGTGAGCCCCAAGGAATCATTCTTCCCACGAGTCCAGTAATCAAACACCGACAGGATAGCCTCCTGGTGGAGGGACCACACAACATACATTCACATACAACGTGTCTCACCGTTTATGCAAAATGATGATATGTGCGAAGCACTAATATCATAGATAGATATTTAGCAGTGCAGTAATAAAATGCATTCGTACACATTCATCATAAATGTAAATGCAACATTCACACACAAGCATATAACAATTTTGAAAAGCTTGTAATAGCGGCTTAAGCCCTCTTACTGGAGTCCCCAGCAGAGTCGCCACCTGTCGATGTCGGGATTTTTGAGTGTCCCTTTTCGTTACTTGTTCTTTGGTGTTCTCATGTTAATGTGAGATTTATTTGAAAAAACAAGTGAAAAAGGTCCAACATGTATAATGTCGACGATTTGACTTTAAGAGTCGCCAGTTGGTGTATTTAACTGGTTGCACCAACGCAACCGAAAAGGTTTGCACATTGAACTAGTGTTTTGACACTGCTAAATGGGTCTGTGAAACCGAGATTCATTTTGGGTCCGGGGGCTTATGCGGAGGGAAGGTGTTAGGCACTCAGACATCCCGTGTTACCATGGTGACCGCCACTTCTCAAAGAAATTGTTATATGAATGTGTGTGTTTGTGTGTGTGTGGATCAACGTGCAATTATTTGAAAGTAGTCTGCGAGGCCTCGTCGCATTTTATATATACACAAGGTTTGAATTTTATAGAAAAATTCAGTTTTAACCAAGATATATTAATGAAGTTTTGTAAAAGAGGTTTTTCAAACCCTGTGCTCAATAGGAATTGAGACCTTTTCGTACTTTAATTTTTATTATTAAATGTTCTATTGTTTGCTTTTATTTTCGAGATGCGAAGCATTCTCGAGAAAATAATATACTGAAGCGTAGAACTCTTCATGGGCATGAATGACCATCCAAGGAAATTGAGTACTTCGTAAAATAATGTACAATGCTTACAATTTGAAAAAATGTCCATCATGGGAACCGAATCTAGATTTCAAAGAAATCGAACACTGTGATCACATGATTTCTAGGCTCACAGGATCTTTGCAATTTGTATGGAAAGCGATGAAGCGATTATATATATAAAAGTCGTAAATATATATATACAGACATGATCACCACCGTGAAGCAACTCCATGGGGGATCGGAAATGTAAATATATAAAAGCGGTAAATATATATATGGACATGATCAACCGCTCTGTAAGTAAACTCCAGCGGGACGAAATGTAAATAAAAGTGTAAAAGCGATCAAGCGCCATTTAAGTAAACTCCAAGCAGACAAAATGTAAATAAAGGTGTAAAAGGCCATTAAGTAAACTCAGGGCGACGACAAGAATGTAAATATATATATATATATATATATATATATATACGAGAACGCATAGAGGTAAATCCGAGCTCATCGGATATGTCCGATGTTAATTATATATATATATAAGCGAATAAACGCACTAAATGTAAAATTTCGCTCATCGGATATGTCGATGCGTAATATATATATATATATATATATATATATATATATATATATATATATATAAAAGAAATTTAAATGTTCTAGACTGAAGTCTAGGCTCAATCGAGGCATAACTCGAAAATATTAGTCCATATATATGAAATATATACATATATTAGTATATATATACAGACAGAAATGAAAACCACGGACCGAAGTCCAGGCAAACGCACACAACACGACTCTCAATGTGTATAACAGTGTGTGCTATATGAGAAGAAGACTTTATAAAGTATAAGAAGGCTTACAGTGGGCTGCCAAAGTAGACTTCTATGACTTTAAATGGATAAACACTCAGCTCCCGCCGGATAAAATATAGCTATATGTGAGCTAACTAGTGTTTAAAGAAGTGGAAACGCTCAAAAGATGTGTATGCAGAGTAAAATGGACAGGGCTTCCTCGCCTTTTTCCTTCTCTCCTCCTCCTCAAATGGCCGATCCAAGCCTTGTATATATAGACGGATGGCCACAGGTACACCTGCAGCAGCCGCAGTTGTACCTGCGGCTAGTCGTGGTGGACTCGAGCCTCGCGAGTCTCGTCGTCTCGTAGTACGTGTATTCGCGCACTGTAATGTCCACTCGAACTTGTAAAACTTCAATCCGAGCATCCGAACGAGGTATATCTGACCTTCTTCGGACCGCTTGTGTCGAGATTTACGTAATGACATGGATTAGAGGTTGTACAAAGTTAGGAAGAGGGGTCTATGCCCATGGTCTTCAAGCTTCAAATTCTATCCAAAGTACTGCCACACGTAATAGTCACTCGGGATTGTCACTCCTCGATTCTTGTGGGACATTGTTAGATGTATGTATGATGTGTTGAGACGACGTGCCATTTATCGAAGGAACAAGATGACGTTTGACTCTTCGCCGGGGTTATTGCCGGTTTGAGTTAAAAGTAGACGTTGCTCAGGGTTACAGCTGAGATTGGACTACTTGTTGGTATGCCGCGATATCATCTTGTTAACGTGGTAAGATGACGTTGTGATTCCTCATCGGGGTTATCGCCGGTTTAAGCGGAAAGCAGACGTTACTCAGGGTTATATCTGAGATTGGACGGCTGCTTGTTTGTATGTCTCACTGTCATCTATTGATGTTCCTGTCTACCCATTGTTATCTCCGGGTCTGAGGTGTGTGTGCCTTGACAGGATGTTGGTGGTTGAAGCTGATTGCATATGTTTGAAACAAGCATTTCTGGGGTTACCGCCGAAACTGCAATGGCATCTCTTGGGGCTATCACCAAGGATGGGGTGGCTACTCCAAGTGTTTCTCTGGGACTGGAACTGAGCGTCACAGTGTTATCGCCGAGACAGAACTGTCATCTCCGGTGTTGTTGCCGGTCTTTTGATCTGCATATCTCGGGGTTATCTCCGAGATTGGAAACGACATTCCCGGTGTGTGTTCTGGGTTTTGAGATGACATTCCTGGGTTGTGTTCTGGGTTGGAACTGAACTTCCGGTAGTATCTAGAATGGATGTAATCTGTCTTTCAGGGTTATCTCCAAAAGACGAATCCACCCTCCTGCAATGTTAGTAATAGGAGTGCAGAAAATTTCGAGTGTCTACAACTGTTATTATATAAAATTTTACATTTCAATCCGATAACATTTACATATCGATAACGCTTAACTTTAGCTTTTTACAACTCAACATAAAACTATACATCATAAAACATTTAGTACATCTCATGAATCTTAATCACGGTATAAAGAAATAACAACTTTAGCTAAAATATTAATCTTCGTGTATTATTTCTGATCTACGTCATTCAAGTAGCATATAGTGTTACCTTCAATCCTTAACCTGCAAAAATGGTTATTTGCAAGGTTGAGCTCGACAGCCCAGCAAGATCTAATAGTTTTCATGCATCACATATACATAATAACATGCTCAACATATAATATCGTGTTGCGGTTCATATACCAAGTATAAAGATTGAGTTCCTTACTCAATCAGCATGCTTTAATCAATCAACGTAGTCATAAATTAACTTTAACATTTCATACTTTCAACATATAAATAACACATCATGCTCTTTGCAATAAAGATTTAAAACAGTTAATCATCAAGTTCACATAGCAAATAGGAACTAAAAGACTTGCCTTGATCGTTGTTTACCAATAACAATTTAACAGCTTACAACTATCTGCACTTCACATGCCCTAGACAATTATATAATCATTCACATTAACTATTAGTCACATAGAAATGTGTAGTAATTGTAATGTAAACTCTACTCCACATCTCATAATCCTTCTTATTAATTAGCACACAATGTTCAATTAGATTGTATTAACTTTTCGACTTATGTAATATTCGAAATTCATTCAAGTGTTTAAGTCTTGATAGGAATACTTATGGGTTTTATATTAAACTCATTCCATATCTTATAATGTTCATTAACACTTGTCACGGAGTTTCGACTTTCATTCGTCACACGCCCGAATCGTCTCTCTTGTGTATGCTTAGTGTGTTTACATAACTTATCTAATACATCATTTATTAATGTTAAATATCATTATACTTCATAATATTCATGTTCTATAACTTATAACAACATCTTTTATCGTCAAGAACACTACATTTGCATACGTGCATGCCCGACGCCCTCCGATTGCCTCCGAAAACACATCACTCCTAAAGATGACCATTTTGACCCCTGTTCCAAACCTCAAATTGAAAATCTTAAAGAATAAAAGCTGTAGGTCTATTCTTCCTCGTTCCAGATCATCTTGAATCACCTCAATCGAAGTTCGAATAAAAACGTTATGGCCATTTTACCAAGACAAGTCAAAGAAGTCACAGTCAGCAGACATGGGGCGCAGCCGGACCCCTTTTCCTCACCATGCCGGTCTTGCCAATAAATAACCCTAGCCAAATTGCGTGCACGCAGGTTCAAGATGTACTGCGCGGCGCCCTTGTAGTAACCATATGAACACGGTTTTGACATAACTTTCTCATTTTAAGTCCGAATTAGTTGGTTTTCGATTCGTTGAACTCATTAAACTCTTAGCTACTCATCTAGAGAATAATTATAACACTTCAAACATATTAACAAATCATTTTAAGGGTTCCAATTCAGTGTTCATGCTATATTTTCATGTTTTAAACATATTTAGCGAATTCATTCACTACGAATTCGTTTCTCACCCAAATTGGTCCATTTAACTTTCATTCTTTTTGTTTTACAACGTACTAACAATATCTATTATCAAATTGCAGATTATAGCAAGTATTGATCATGAAATTTCATACTTTCTAAGCCATAACCTATAAACATAAACACTATTTTTATAATTTCTTCCTACAATCCCAATTCTCACGAATTTGACAAACAAGTATCAATCATATATGATGGTTAACAGATTATACATACCCAATAATCTTTATAAACCAATTCTTTACTCAAATCATGCACCATAACCAATTAAAGAGAAGAAGTTTTGATAAAACACAACTAAGAACTAGGGCTATATTATTACCTTTTTAATTTCTGCATAAGCTTAATTAGAGGATGAGAATGGCTTGATTATCCTTCATCTCCCTTCTTTGATTCTCACAATCACCTTTTTTTTCAATTTCTCAGAGAATATGCCTCTCACAAATTCTTCCCTTCTTCTCTGCTCTCACACTTATGAAAATAATAAGCGTAACATAAAATAACAGAATAGTAGTCTTTACATAGTTTTATCAGTTAAACAAACCAAGAGACCCAACTGTTACAAAAGGTAAAGAGTCACAAGGCCATGTTTGGCTAGACCCACAAAAACCTTTTTAATTTAATTTTTTTTTATAATTTTCATTATTATATGATCCATTTGTCATACCCATTAAATAATATCCTACATTCTTAAATTAATTAAAGTTAAACTTAATTAATTAAGTCAATCCTTATCAATATAACTATAATTTATATTCAACCATTATAATTATAACTTTATTTAAAAAAAAATTTCAATCCTCTAATTTAACTATTTAATTAAATTAGAATATTTCCATCAACCATTTCCACCCAACTTCCATAACAATTACCAACAAATATATTTATATTAATTCACCATTTTAATTAAGTGAATTACTCTCATTCTTTATGAAATTTTAATGCATACCAATTTCATTGTCATAAAGCATAATAATCGAATTATATTATTTCATAATATAATTTTCAACTTAATTAAATTAACTAATATTATTTAGTTAATTACCTTCCAATAACAATCTCATTTAATTTCTTTAATAGTTAAATTAACTAGTAAACCTTATTTTCCAAACATATATACATCTCTTTTATATTCACACTTCATCTCTTCACATCAAATCGCATATTTCAAGATAAATTGCAAACATATATACTTACCCACACTCAAGACACATAATTCAAAATATATGCATTTCATAATAAGAATTTTTTAATTATTAAATTCTTATTTTAATAATTTTATAAAAATTTGAGTTGTCACATCCTTCCTTTCTTATAAAGATTCCGTCCTCGGAATCAATGAAACCTCCCTTACTCGATTTTCACCAAATTTCTTTTCAAAATTTATCATTGAATATCTTCAACACATCACCTTAATATATGTTTTATTTATTACCACTACAACCATTCTTCATAATAAATTCTTGTAAGTTTTATTTCATAACCTTTACTTAGACTCAATTATATTTGAGTATTACATATTCTTTGACCCGTTCATTATCTTTTTCTAATGATCATTATCATATACTATATTCTCAAACTCTCGGGACATTACATGCACCCCTTCTTCTAAGAATTTCGTCCTCGAAATTTTTGACTTACTAATATTCATTCATTCCATTTATCAAAATAGATTTTATGTTGATATCTATTTATTCATTAGGTTCTGTAACCAAATTCTTTCTCTAAGGATCTTTCTAAGATCATCATATTCCTCACATCTTCCTCTTCTAAAAGTTTCACATTTCTCTTCTTTATGGAATTCCAATCTTTCTTGAAATTATTATGTTTTGCTTAATTTTCTCATCCTTTTCACTTTCACCTTTCAGAATAATAAGAATCTTCCCCAATTGCTCAATAATTGGGAAGCGATATGAATAACAGGAATTTAAAAGATTCTAAATCATGCTGAGGGTCATAAGACCTTGAACTACGTCCACGGTTATAAGTACTCTTTCAACTTAAATCTTAACAGTTATTAGACAATAGGGACTCCCGTACTTAGGGTGTTAAGCCCTTTGTACGATGTATTGTGCACTCTGTCCACGGTTATAAGTACTCTTTCAACTTAAACCTTAACAGTCATTAGACTATAGGGACTCCCGTACTTAGGGTGATCAACCCTTCGTACCATGTATTGTGCACAAACATCTAAACGCTTCCGCATAATCCCCTATAAAAGGGTTGTTCATCTCAGCTTTTCAACATCTGAATCCGTACCAAAATAATTTGGGTTTGGCATAACTTCTCAAGAAACACTTGAATTTTATGAACATCTTTCAATATTCGTCTAGCTGAATCAAATAGCATTGACTTCTACAACAATTTGGACATCAATCGAAATATACATATATATATATATATATATATTCTCATACCTTAAAGAAATCTCAAAAATCTTTTTATAGCATCATGATTATGACGTTGTCATACTACATCTCACCATAGTGGGCTGACGATCATATGATCACATCCAACACCAGGTTCCATTGCATTGATGACTTCATCGTTTATCATATCACCCGATACATATAATTAAAATATATTTTGAAAATTTTAAAAAAAAAATATCTAGCCGAAATAAACAGCATAGATACGCGAATAATAGCACTGTTTTAAAAAAAATTCTCTGGTTTACTAGTGTGACCCAACATTTTTTCAAAAATCAAAAGTATAACCATCGGCACGATGTGACACCCCCAAATCTAGGTACTTCATTCCCACAAGATTTGGTGTTCACTTTCCATTCATTCATACTATCTACCCAAATATAATAAAATTAAATCATAAATCCTCCCTTTAAAAGGGTTACATCATCAAATAAAAATCTTCCCAGGTTATCTAACCTTAATCATCATTCAAGTGTGGAAATAAAAATTATTACATCACATCATTAATTAAAAGTCTATTATCATCATAACAATAAATGAAATTACAAGTCTTCATCACTTGTACATTTTTCTCTTTCCTTTGCTAGTTGAAGGCTCATCTACCTTCTCAACTTTAGCTGCAACAATTATATTTCAGCAAGAGTGAGCAAAACAAATACTCACTAGATATAGCAATGAATCAACAAGATAATAATAACTGCCAATGAATAGGCTCATCAAAACTGAATAGTACTCTATCAATGATAACCAAAGACTGGAATCAAAATGTGGAATATATGTATCTGAGGGTCATAAGACCACGAACTATGTCTATAGTTGTAAGTAATCTTTCAACTCCAACTTTAATAGTCATAAGACTATAAGGACTCCTCATACTTAGGGGGGTCAACCCTTTGTACAATGTATTGTTCACAAACATTTCAACGCTAAGCGTAAATTATCCCCTAATAATAGGGTTGTTCATCTCAGTATTTAGAGTACAAGTCTGCACCAAAGTAAGTTTGGTTTGGATACATTTCAAGGGTAATTTAGAATTCAACGGTCATCAACTAAGGATTAGTTGAATACATTATTGATAACGTCATGCTATGGAATAATCATAATTGAATCGACATTATAAATTAAGATCATGCTTTAGGAATAAACTAATAGCATAAACATCGAATAATCATAACGTACCTTGCTTGAACAATATTAAGCCAAGGTTATTTAGAATTGAGTACTAAGCATGCATAACAAATAGTAATTTAAATGATAAAACTTGTTCAACATGAGTATATCAGAATATGCAAGCTTGCATGCTAGATAACAAGTTAAAGACAAGAATAACTTGTTCAATATCAGAATAAGATTTAGAAATCATAAACAAACTAAATACAAGAACTTTCTCAATCGTAAGAATAAACTTGCACAATGTAATAAATGAACTAGCTCAACGAAAGTGTAGAGCTAGAAAACTTGCTCAATTGTAAAAGTAGAATTAAAGAGCTTGTTCAATGTAAAAAGATAAGTTTAGAAACTTGCCTCGAGCGTAAGCTATAATATTAAAACTCACATTCACCTATACATAGTATTAAAACCACAACATCTATTAGACATACTAATATTCACTTTTCAATATAATACGCATTTCTAGCGTAACTTGTTATTTTAGTACAAGTCTTATGCTACCATACAAATATCAGAAATTTATAAGTGTTAACCTTCACAACACCTGTTTACTATTCATCATGCTTAATAAATCACAACATGTCATTTTCATAGTTTATTAGCTCCTTATAACATTCAAATTACTAACCACATTTCACTATGTTGTTTTAACCTTGTCATTACACATTTGACATGCTAACATAACCTTAACCCATGTTATGTTGCTATCCCAAGTCTCTGAAGAATAATGAACTCACTGTCTCAAAGTTGGGGAGATGGCAGCGAATGCCTTTGCCAAGATTCGCCCCTTGGCAAAACATTGCTAAGATTCTCGACAGCACTTAAGACAACTGCGGCCAAAGTAAACGAGAACCGTAAAGGCATGAACGAAGAGCAGAACTTTAGCCCAACTAACATGAATTTCACCCACCAAACAGTAATATTTTTTGTTGTTAAGTTTGTTTGTATATAGAAAAAAAAGGTGATTGAACAATCGCAAAGGGGTATACCCCAGAAACTTTTAGAAAGTACCTCATGGGACAACCCCCAAAAGTGGAACTAAAGACCAATTACGAAACCAATCGAAATTACAAATTTATAAAATAAAATGTGCATTTAAAAAGAAAAAAATAAGAGCCAAAGGAGCCAAAAAAGAGCATCTCATTGGCGTGCGATGACGAGTAGCAGTGCCCCAAACTCACTCAAGTGTCAAGCAATTGAAACGAGAGCCGAAAGCATCTAGAGTAAAAGCTTGATTCTTTCAAGAAGACCAAGAGTCATTGCGCTAAACACAGGCGCGACCACCACCACCTCACTGAGGCCCAAACACCAGCTTCATGCTCGCCCGAAGCTCGAACACCAACCCAAAACATGGCCTCGCCCAGCCTTATGCTCGCCCGAACACCAGCCTCATCCTCGCCCGAACACCACCTCGCCCGAACACCAGCCTCATGATCGCCCGAACACCACCTCACTACTTACCAACCTCAAGCTCGCCCACCTCACTACATTCCAACCTCATGGTTGCCCAAAACATACCAACACCTGCTCATGCTCGCCCACCTCATGCTCATGCTCACCCACAATAGCTCGCCCACTTCACGCTCATGCTCGCCCACAACAGCTCGCCCACCTCATTACCTGCACCTCATAGCCAGTTACAATAGTATTGACAGTTGGTGGCCTTAAGAAAAGACTGCAAGTAGAGAGTCTTGATTTAATGAGATGAATGACATCCTTCGCGAGGCTTGCTGGGGGAATAAGGGAAGTCCCGTTAATCTTTTTGTTTCGAGCCTCCCAAACTTTATAGAAGCAAGTGGCCACTGTTAGGCTTAGGATTTTCTTGGACAGTTGCGAGCCTTGGTATGTGATCAGGTAAGCAATAATAGCATCCCATGTGAATGGAAAAGTGGTCCAATTCCCTAAATGCACAACACATTGGAGAATGGTTGATGAGTAAGCACATTCGAAGAACAAGTGGTTAAAAGTTTCTAACTGTTGATTGCAAAGAGGACAATTCCAAGTTCTGCTAGTGTACTATTTGGTCCGGTCATTAGTGGAGAGTTTTCGAAGGAGCCCAAGCCAGAGGATGAATGAATAGCGGGGAACATGAAGCTTATTCCAAAGTATAGAGCTCCAAGGAACCTTTGGAGATCTTGCTCAGATGGATTCCCAAATCTATTTAGCCTTGACAGTCTTAAGATCATATGTACCCCATAAAATTTGGTCAGGTCCAAGAGGGGGAATAAGGAGGGAGCGGACTTGCTTCCGAAAGAGGATAACTTCATGGTGGTTGCTAACTTGGAGGGACCAAGAATTTTCGGAGAGGAGATAACTAAACGTGGCATGTGATGGAAGACCGGAATTGGAAAGGAGAGTATGAGATGGTTTGATAGCTGCCCCATTCAACCAATGATCATACCATAAGCTTATGTGTTGGCCATCCCTCACATTGTACTTAAGATGTTGAAGGGCGAGAGGACGTAATTTGAGGAATTGCTTCCATATCCAAGAGCAGTCGGGGGATAATGTTACCTGCCATATGGTCTTAGATTTTAAGAAAGTGTCTTTCATCCAGTTTACCCAAAGAGAGTGTGAATGACAGCTGGGTAGGTGGAGGAAATGTTGCAATAACAAAGCTTTATTCCAATCCAAGAGTGCCATTCAATTTGATAGAGAACATGGCTGAGGTGATGCAAGCTTTGATCCACCCTATGAAAATTTCAGGGAATTGAAATGCTTTGAGGGTATCAAAAAGAAACTCCCAGCGAATCGTATCAAAAGCTTTCCTAAGATCGATCTTGAGTGCACATCTAGAAGGCCCTGTCTTCCTGGAGTACCCTTGGAATAATTCTTGAGCATTTAGAATATTATCACTGATATTCCAACCTTTTACAAAGGCTGACTGTGCTGTGTCAATAATCTGGGGCAGCACTTCCTTAAGTCTGTTAGAGAGGATCTTCGCAATACATTTGTAGATAGTGTTGCAGCAGGAGATAGGCCTAAAGTCAGTCATAGACGAAGGATTGAGGCATTTGGGGATCAAGGCCAAAGCTGTGGACCAAACAGTAATATTAACACGTACAAATGATATAGAACTATCACAAACATGTTTGCCAACATATTCAACCAATTAGAATAATTTAACAACAACTTAAGCTAGTTTAATTTCTCAAATTCTATGTTTTTACACAAAACTCCATTTTTTGACATCCTTTATAAAATTCATCACTGTGATTTCAATTCTACACCGAATCACTATGTTCAAACTGTGTTTTCTTCGTTTCTTAACGAACTAACATAAAAAATACTTAATTGACAGTTTAATATACGAATTGACCATCAAAATTGGTACTTACATAAGCCACATAAGAAAATATATATACTGTCATTAATTTCCTACTTTTAATCTGTAATTAGCATAGCAAATTCTTGTTTACATACAAACTCAACCATCACAATACGTATAATCACAAGTAACCAATTGTCTAGCAACAATTCGAAAAGATGAAATTCACAGAACATGAAATTTTTGCCGTAAACTCCAATATGCATATATATATATATATATATATATATATATATATATATATATATTACCAAGGTTTAGATAAAATACCTTCAATTAGCTTGGAAATCCTCTTTGTTAAACACTGAAATTGTTCTTCTCTGCTCAAGCTCTCTCTCAAATTCTCTCACAATTCTCTGAATGTTCTTAGGCTAAGCAAATAACAAGATACAGAAACTAACTAATAGCCAACTATGCAAAATAATATAAGAAAACTGATATGGCCATAATAAGCCTAATTAGTTACAACATATGACATATAGATTATAAATATATTATATTTATTATTTTAATTTATTTTATTTATTTTATTTAGATTATTTAAATTTAAAAAATTAAAAATCCAAAAGTTATAAGGTTTTGTTTGGCAAAAAGTCTTTAAAATAAAGACTTAATATATTTAAGCTTTGTTTGGCAAAAAGTAAATTAAACTCCCTTAATTTATTTTAATAAACAATTTAGTTTATAACTTATAATCACATATTAATTATTTGAATTTCCATATCCAACATTAACCAATTAAATTAATTACACGCTATATTTTAATTAAATATACCATTTAAACAAATAACACAAAATTATAATTTTATTTAATAATTTAATATACCATTTAAATTATTAAATCAACAACAACAATATAACATCTCACGTTATATTACAACTCTCTAAATTATAAATTAATTTAATTTAGAATATTATCTAATAAATTTAGATTATAAATATTTACTAACAACCACTACACCAATAAAATATTTATTCAACAATTTCAACAATAACCTCAATAAATAAATATTTATATAATCTAATAAATATTTAAAATTACAATTTGAAATTTTGGATTGTTACATCCTTCCCTCCTTACAAGGATTCTGTCCCCAGAATCACAACTCAAACAATCAAATCGTCACATTCTTCCCTCCTTACAAAGATTCTGTCCCCAGAATCAAAGACACAGACTAAACAAATAACTCAGGGTAATTCTTCATCATTTCTGCTTCGAGTTCCCACGTAGCCTCTTCGACATTGTGGTTCCTCCATATCACCTTCACAGAAGGTATCACTTTATTCCTGAGCACTTGTTCGTTCCTGTCGACTATCTGGATAGGAATCTCTTTATATGACAAATCTTTACTGAATTGCAACGGTTCATACTTGATCACATGTTTGTAATCGGGTTTATACGGTCGCAACACCGATACATGAAAAATATTGTGAACGTGTTCTAATTTTGGAGGTAAAGCTACCTCATAAGCTACTTCTCCCACTCTGCGTAGAATCTCGAAAGGTCCAATAAACCTTGGGCTTAGCTTTCCCTTCTTGTCGAAACGAATTATTCCCTTCCAAGGAGAAACTTTTAGGAACACGAAATTTCCTGCTTCAAATTAACGAATCTACCTGTGTTGATCACCATACTTCTTCTGTCGATCTTGAGCAGCTACTAGTCCTGCTCGAATGAGTTTGATAATTTTAGCGCTCTGTTGTACCAGTTCTGGTCCTAACAATTGACGTTCACCAACTTCATCCCAACATAGTGGAGTTCTGCATTTTCTGCCGTATAATTCCTCATATGGCGGCATGCCAATGCTTGCATAGTAATTGTTATTGCATGCAAATTCCACCAACGGTAGATGATCATCCCAGTTTCTTTTAAAATCCATGATGCATGCTCTAAGCATATCTTCTAGCGTCTGAATTGTTCGTTCGCTTTGACCATTGGTTTGCGGATGATATGTTGTACTCATCTTCAATTTCGTTCCCATGCATTCTTGTAATCTCTTCCAGAAATTTGATGTGAACCTCGGGTCCCGATCTGACACTATTGATATTGGAACTTCATGTCTTGAGACGATCTCGTTGACATATAGTTTCGCTTGCCAAACAAGATTAAATCTAATCTTTATTGAAAAAAAGTGTGCCAATTTTGTCAGTCTGTCCACTATTCCCCATATCGCATCGTATCCTTTCTGAATCGTTGGAAGACCTACCACAAAATCCATTGTGATATGCTCCCATTTCCATTCCGGTATTTCCAATGTTTGAAGTAATCCGCTTGGTCTTTGATGTTCTGCCTTCACTCTCTGACATGTCCAGCACTTTGCAATGCATTCTGCAACATCTCTTTTCATATTTGGCCACCAAAAATGTCACCGCAAATCTTGATACATCTTCGTACTTCCCGAATGAATCGAATATCTTGAGCTATGAGCTTCTGTCAAGATGTCTTCTTTAATATCCTGTACTGCTGGAACCCAAATTCGTACCTCGAATCTTAGCATTCCCTCAGTATCAAGCTTATACTTCACCTCTCTACCTTCGACCACACTTTCCCTTATTTTTCTGCATTCTTCATCTTGTAGTTGGGCATTCTTCACCTTGTCCACCAAAGTTGGACTAGCTTCCATTTGGTATAATCTTTCATCAGATTCTTTTGGAAATATGATTTCCAACTCTAGCCTTGTCATTGCTGAAATCAGCTCCTCCTTATCGGTTAACAACATCAACTTTTCTCTGCCTTTCCTACTCAAGGCATCTGCAACTACATTTGCTTTGCCTGGATGATAAAAGATCTCACAATCATAATCTTTTATCAATTCCATCCATCTCCTTTGATGTATGTTCAGGTCCTTCTGTGTGAAAATATACTTCAGACTCCTATGGTCTGTATATATCTCACATTTTTCTCCATAGAGATAATGTCTCCATATTTTCAAAGTAAACACAACCGCCGCCAACTCTAAATCATGAGTTGGATACCCTTTCTCGTAGTCTTTCAATTACCTTAATGCATACGCAATGACCTTGCCATTTTGCAAAAGGACACAACCCAATCCTTTGTGTGAAGCGTCGCTATACACCACCAAATTTCCTATATTATCTGGTAATGACATTACAGGTGCCACACTGAGCCTCTTCTTCAATTCGGTAAAACTCTCTCCACATTTCTCCGTCCAAACAAATTTTACAGATTTTCTCGTCAAATTCGTCAACGGAGTGGCAATCATGGAAAAATCTTGAATAAATCATTTGTAATATCCTGCCAATCCCAAGAAACTTCTCACTTCTAATGGAGTTCTCGATTGTTCCCAATTTATCACAGCTTCGACTTTTGATGGATCCACTGAAATCTCATCCTTATCAATTATATGCCCAAGAAATTATACATGTTCCAGCCAAAATTCACATTTAGAGAATTTTGCGTACAGTTTTTCTTTCCTTAACGTCTCCAGCATCTGTCGTAAGTGTTCCACGTGTTCTTCTTGAGTTTTGGAGTACACCAAAATATCATCGATAAATACCACCACAAATTTGTCCAAAAATGGTTTAAACACCATGTTCATCAAATCCATGAACGCTACAGGGGCATTTGTCAAACCAAAAGACATCACTAAAAATTCGTAATGTCCATACCGAGTTAGAAATGTCGTCTTCGGTACATCCTCCTTCCTTACTTTCAGTTGGTGATACCCACTTCTCAAATCTATTTTCGAGAAGTATCTAGCACCCTTCAATTGATCAAATAAGTTATTCTTGGCAACGAATATTTGTTTTTAATAGTGACTTTGTTTAATTCTCGATAATCAATGCACAGACGCATTGACCCATCCTTCTTCTTCACGAACAACACCAGTGCTCCCCACAGTGACACACTCGACTGAATGTACTTCTTGTCTAACAGTTCTTGCTGTTGCACCATTAGTTCTTTCATCTCTACCGGAGCCATTCTGTACGGGGCCTTTGATATTGGAGCAGTTCCTGGAGCTAAGTCAATTACGAATTCAATCTCTCGGTCAGGCGGAAGTCCTGGCAAATTTTCCAGAAACACATCCACAAATTCCCTAACCACTGGTATTTCCTCCAATTTTACACCCTCCTTCTTTTGAATATCGACTATGTAAGCTAAATACCCTACACAGCCCTGACTCAACAACTTCTTGGCCTGTATAACCGTCAGACACCTCATTTGTCTAAGCAATTTGCTACCATGAAAAACTACCTTTGACGGAGTCATAAGGTTTATACACTTCTTTTGGCAATCAATTATCGCTCCATAATTGAATAGCCAATCCATTCCCAATATAACGTCAAACTCCCCAAGTTTTATCAGGATTAAATCTACTTTCATAACATTCTCCTTAATGTTCACCCAACAATTCTTGTATACGAATCTAACATGAATCACCTCCCTATTCGCAATTTCTATGTTTAAAGGGAAATTCAACTCTTCACTAGGTATTTCTAACCTTTTAGCAAATTCATCAGATATAAACGAGCAAGTAGCACCCGAATCAAACAATTCATATGCATTTATATCATTGATTGGGATAATACCTGACACGACATCTTTTTACTGCACCGCGTCCTACACCGTCATGTTGAAGGTTCTTGATGTTGGCTTATTTGTTGACGTTGGCCCAGCAATAGTCAGTGTACCTCCACTAGCATTTCCCTTGCTTCCATTTGTCCCACCAAATTTCTTCTTTGGACACTCGCGAGCAAAATGATCCTTCGACCCGCAGGTGTGCAAGCATTCTTCTTGGGTTGAGTGTAATTTAGGGCAATGTGACCCTCCTGGCCACAATTAAAGCATGCCCGCTTCCCCCTTAAGCACATACCCGCGTGAAACTTCCCGCATGTAGCACATGCGTCAATCATCTTCCTTTGCTGGTTACCTTGCTGATTTCCAGCTCCCACATTTGCATTCCACTTCCTCTTCAAATTGTTGTTGCCATTTCCACTGTTACTACCTCCACCATTTTTAGCTTCACCTTCATTCTTCTTCTTCCTCTGCTCTTGGTTGTGTTTTGTTACAGCCTTACCTCCACTTTTAGCGAGAATTGCCTTCTCAAGTACTGCTGCAAACGTCTTTAACTAGAATAGTGAGACTTTGTTGTACAACCATGGCTTTAGTCCCTACTCAAATCTCCTTGCCTTGCGCTCATCCGTATTCACTTGATATGGCGCAAACCTCGTTAACTTGTTGAACCTTGCTGCATATTCCGACACTGTCATTGTGCCCTGCTTCAACTCTAGAAATTGCACCTCCATCTGGTTCTTTGAACTTTCTGGGAAATAGGTCTCAAAGAATATTTCCTTGAACCTTTCCCAAGACATTACCTCTTGACCTCCTCGGGTTTTATTGGCTTGCCACCAATAACTCGCCTTTGCTTTCAACATAAATGTTGCAAAAGCAGTCTTCTGATTCTCCTTTACCCTAGCAACATCGAAAACCTTCTCTATTTCCATAATCCCGGTATGTAACTCAACCGGATTTATGGACCCATGGAATTCTGGTGGCCCAACCGCCATGAAATCCTTAAAAGTCGTAGCTTGATTCTGTGGCTGATTCCGTAATGCTCCCAACAGTAGAGTTACAAATTGCTGAACTGGATTATCCTCAGCATTGTTGTTATTCTAAGGGTTCCTTTGTCGTGGTTGGCGTCTTGGAGGCATTTTCTGTTAAAATACACCCATTAGATTCTATTCAACCTTTTAAGTATTATGTACTTAAGTTTCATACTATAAAAGATTATCACGTAACACATAACACTTTTGAATAAAATAATAACTTTTATTCATTCATAATCTTTTAAAAACATCGAAACAATAGCAACACTGCTATTTACATTACTTTCCTGAACTATAAAAGTTTCAGGACAACTACATCATCATTGCATCCCATTGGTTATATCATACCCTGGATTTACATCTTATTTACTCAATGATCACATAATAATTACATTTATGACGTTCTATTAAAATGCTGCATAGCCTTACGACGCTCCTCTTCCATAATTCAGAACATTGTTCGGCAATCTAATATGTATGATGGTAGTGTCTCGTATTAAATAGGATAACACATGAATCGATCTTGAGCTCGATTGATCACGGTGTTGAATACGTTATTCATCTCTTCCATCTCCATCCTCTTTGCTTGTGCGTCTCTCTGCTATTCCGGCTCGTTGATAAGCTTCATCATATTCATTCTCAGCTCTTGCCCTCTTCATAGCTTCTTCTTTCAACTTGTTCTTCAACTCTGCAATCTCTGCTATCATTCGCTCGTTCTCTCCTTCAGTGTGAACCAACTTCTCTTTAACGTTATTCAGGCGTTCCTCTCGATCCTAGATCTCGTCGTTCTTTTGTGCCAACGAGGTCTGCTGTTCAGCTACTATCTCTTGTAACTCCTCGACGGTATCTTGAAGTTCCACATTACGGTCGTATACTTCGTCGTACATACGGGCGGCAATCGAATTAATTTGAATCTCTTCCTCCTCGTCCTCCTCATCCTCATCCGTTTGTGGCAGCTCAATGGGGTCCTCCTCGTCCGTCTCTATCTCAACATCCTCATCACGCAATCCTTCCTGCTCAACCACTGTGACCAACGAAATTGTTTCCCGTGGCAATAGTTGTTCCCACACCACCTGAATATCTCGAGGCTCCTCCTCTCTAGGCATCTGGGATCATTTCTCCCTAGCCTGACTAGATCCTCCTATATTAGCCATCCTGACAACAAAATTTTAAGTTTTAATTATTAATCATTACTACTCGACACTCACGAGCACATAAGTTATAATCACATAAGCACATAAGTATTTTATTACTTCTTCCTTAAAACTGAATAGGCTCATCAAAACTGAATAGTACTCTATCAATGATAACCAAAGACTGGAATCAAAATGTGGAATATATGTATCTGAGGGTCATAAGACCACGAACTATGTCCATAGTTGTAAGTAATCTTTCAACTCCATCTTTAACAGTCATAAGACTATAAGGACTCCTCGTACTTAGGGGGATCAGCCCTTCGTACAATGTATTGTGCACAAACATTTCAACGCTAAGCGTAAATTATCCCCTAATAATAGGGTTGTTCATCAAAGTATTTAGACCATGAAATTTTTGCCGTAAACTCCAATATGCATATATATATATATATATAATACCAAGGTTTAGATAAAATACCTTCAATTAGCTTGGAAATCCTCTTTGTTAAACACTGAAATTGTTCTTCTCTGCTCAAGCTCTCTCTCAAATTCTCTCACAATTCTCTGAATGTTCTTAGCCTAAGCCAATAACAAGATACGTAAACTAATTAATAGCCAAGTATGCGTAATAATAAAAGAAAACTGACATGACCATAATAAGCCTAATCAATTACAACATATAACGTATAGATTATAAATATATTATATTTATTATTTTAATTTATTTTATTTAGATTATTTAAATTTAAAAAATTAAAAATCCAAAAGTCATAAGGCTTTGTTTGGCAAAAAGTCTTTAAAATAAAGACTTAATATATTTAAGCTTTGTTTGGCAAAAAGTAAATTAAACTCCCTTAATTTATTTTAATAAACAATTTAGTTTATAACTTATAATCACATATTAATTATTTGAATTTCCATATCCAACATTAACCAATTAAATTAATTACACAATATATTTTAATTAAATATACCATTTAAACAAATAACACAAAATTATAATTTCATTATAATTTTATTTAATAATTTAATATACCATTTAAATTATTAAATCAACACAACAATATAACATCTAACGTTATATTATAACTCTCTAAATTATAAATTAATTTAATTTAGAATATTATCTAATAAATTTAGATTCATAAATATTTACTAACAACCACTACATCAATAAAATATTTATTCAACAATTTCAACAATAACCTCATCAAATAAATATTTATATAATCCAATAAATATTTAAAATTACAATTTGAAATTTCAGATTGTTACATCCTTCCCTCCTTACAAGGATTCTGTCCCCAGAATCACAACTCAAATAATCAAATCGTCACATTCTTTCCTCCTTATAAAGATTCTGTCTCCAGAATCGAAGACATAGACTAAACAAATAACTCAGGGTAATTCTTCATCATTTTTGCTTTGAGTTCCCACGTAGCCTCTTCGACATTGTGGTTCCTCCATATCACCTTCACAGAAGGTATCACTTTATTCATTAGCACTTGTTCTTTCCTGTCAACTATCTGGATAGGAATCTCTTCATATGACAAACTTTTACTGAACTGCAACGGTTCATACTCGATCACATTTTTGTAATCGGGTTTATACGGTTGCAACACCGATACATGAAAAACATTGTGAACGTGTTCTAATTCTGGAGATAAAGATACCTAATAAGCTACTTCTCCCACTCTGCGTAGAATCTCGAAAGGTCCAATAAACCTTGGGCTTAGCTTTCCCTTCTTGCCGAAACAAATTTTCCCCTTCCAAGGAGAAACTTTTAGGAACACGAAATTTCCTGCTTCAAAACCTGGAGATCGATGCGTATGAGGAAGAAAGTGCAAGAAGGTGTTATGCCGGAAGCAAGAATCAATGAAGAAGGAATACTTCGAGTCAACTCCAGACTATGTGTTCCAAACGACCCTGATTTAAAGTATAAAATCATGATGGTGGCGCACAACACACCGTTTGCAATCCATCCTGGGAGTACCAAAATGTATCATGATTTTCGACATACATTTTGGTGGAGCAATATGAAGAGAGAGATCGCGGAGTTTATCTCAAGGTGTCTAACTTGTCAACGAGTCAAGGCAGAGCATCAAGTACCAAAAGGTCCATTGCAACCACTTAAAATTCTAGAATGGAAGTGGGAGCACATTACCATGGATTTCATTACCGGTCTTCCCAAGGTTTCTCAAGGTATAGATGCAATTTGGGTCATTGTTGATAGATTGACCAAGTCGGCTCATTTCTTACCTATACGAGAAACTTATACACTTGAACGTCTTGCTCGTATGTACATAAACGAGATTGTAAGATTGCATGGTATGCCAGTATCCATAGTTTCTGATCGAACCCCAAGATTCACTTCAAGATTTTGGGTTAGTTTACAAAAAGCTATGGGCACGTATTTACGATTTAGTTCGGCTTATCATCCTCAAACGGACGGGCAGTCAGAGAGGACTATTCAAACTCTTGAAGATCTATTAAGACTCTATATCCTTGACTTCAAGGGAAGTTGGGACAAGTTCTTACCATTGGTGGAGTTTTCCTACAACAACAGTTATCAAGCAAGTATTGGCATGGCTCCATTCGAGGTGTTGTATGGAAGAAAGTGTCGTTCTCCAGTATGCTGGGATGAGGTGGGTGAAGCAACGTTGTTGGGACCAGAGTTGGTACGTATGACTACGAAAAAGATTCAAACGATCCGACAACGTATAAAAACATCACAAGATCGACAAAAGAGTTATGTTGATCTTCATCGAAAGGACGTGGAATTCAATATTGGAGAACATGTGTTGTTATGTGTTGCTCCATGGAAAGGAGTTACGAGATTTAGAAAGAGAGGAAAACTCAATCCTCGATTCATTAGCCCATTTTTAATCCTCGAACGAGTAGGAACTGTGGCCTATAGACTCGCCTTATCACCATGTATGTCTCGTGTTCATAACGTTTTTCACATATCTATGTTACGTAAATATGTGAAAGACCCGAACCACATTATTGAGTTAGAACCGGACGAAATAGCAGAAGATTTAATGTATGAAGAGGTTCTTGTTAAAATCTTGGATAAAAAGGAGCATATTTTACGCTCCAAGGTTATACCTCAAGTCAAAGTTTTGTGCAGAAACCACGATGTTGAGGAAATGACCTGGGAGTTAGAATCTGAAATGAAATCAAGATATCCTCACATATTCATCATACCAGGTATGTACCCTAATTTCGAGGGCGAAATTTTATAAGAAGAGGAGGTTGTAAGACCCCAACTTTTATGAATAAAGATGAATTTTCTATAAATATCATTTTTGAATATTATGAAATGAATTTAATATAATGTTATAGTTGTGGGTAATATTTATAAATTTTGCAAAGTACGCAAGTTGTTATATTATATTCGATTGGTCAGGGAATATTCGTTTTAACAGGGAATATTCGTACGATGGCACAATCATTGGTGGACCCCACAATAGAATTATTATCGGATTGAGAAAAAGACAAAAATATCTTTTTATAAAAATAACGACAAAAGTTTTACCGTTAACACTGTTGGAATACTTGGTGGTTAAAATCTGATGTCTGGCGTTGTTGCACGAGAGCATGCGATGATTGTACAATATTTTGAATTATTGATTCTTACATAAGAAGGCGCTACTCAATAATTGTTACAGTAATTAATGTTCAATATTTTATTTTATTGATTCAATAATTGTTGCGTTGATATTTTATATTATTATTGTTTCAATAATTGTCACTGCACATGATTTCCCATTATCAGGTCAATAATTTATATTATTTAAATAATATTATTAGATAGCATTATTGGCAATGTCTAGAAAGTTCTGTCAAGGAGAGGTTTGGTCACCTAATTGTGCGCCAGTAAGGAGAAATCCTTATTGGAAAGCCCTCTCTTTCATGGGAATGGCCTGGTTGTCATAATTGTGATTCTGTAATATTATTTGTGATTAATTAATTATTGATTTATATGATAAGGAAATATAAATTTTTATGTGAATATAAATAAAGGAATTTAATGTTGAGGTGTTTTGTCGGAATGGAGGTATTAAAAAAAATCCAATCAGTGTTCTTAAAGCTCTATTGCGTGAGTTATAATTTTGATCCGACCGTTGGATTATTATGATTTTTGGATATGTTATACATATATAAGTTGAGTATATGTCCACAAATTTTGAACCGTTAAAAATTAGCATATGATTTGTTATGAATTTTAAGAGGTGTTGAAAATTGTCCGTTTATGGAATTCAGATATTTTCTGTTTGGAAATTGAAAAAACTTTCTTCTGCAAAGTTGTAGAGAATTCGATTTCGTGTGGAATGGACATAAAATTCTTATTTTTCTGATAAAAGGGCTTTTATTATGAATTACTGAAGTTTAAGAAAATAAAATATTTTTTATTAAAATTGGGTGGGACCCACTTTTGTTTTTCAAACTTGTGGTCTGAAATTTTTGTTCCAAGTTGGCTGCTTATTTGGTGGGTGGACGTAAAGACTGAAAATAATAATAATAATAATAATATTTTATTATTTTAGTTTCCTATGGCGTTCTAGCATTTTCCTATAAATAGGCGCTTAAGTTAGAATTGAAAATCACACCAGAATCAGAGAATTCTTCTTCTATAATCTTGAGCGTATTTCTTTTGAGTCAAAGATCCAACTCATGTGACACGGATTGACAGATTGACTCGGCAGCTGGACCGGTCACATCTTTTCATTCGGCATTTGGGCAGAGATCCTGCAGAGGTAGATACTTTTTATCCTTCCAGCTCTGGCGCTGGTCCCTCAGGTGACCCATATGCTTTTGTCGGCGCAGATCCTCCCTTGTATCGGCCTGACATCCCTGTAGATAGAGATCCAGTGACTCAGGAGGAGTTACATCAGGTGAACAGGATCGATGATGTAGACATCGACACTCTTGACTTTTTCTGATGTATTTTTCGCTATCTCTTTTGATAGGCCTCTGTTGTATGTTGGGTAGCTTCGCCCCATTTCCTTGTATTTTAGCTGTACAGAGATGTATTTAGATGATGATATACATAGGAATGTATATACAGTTTTCCATTCCCTATATCATATTGCCATCTATTGTATCATGCATGTTATTATGTTATGCATATGTATGTATGTCCGAGAGATATTCAAAGATTGACCTGGATGGTCTTATGACACGGCCCGTACAGATGTCTTCTTCAACAGTTAGCCGTATTGATCATACCCCATCATTTGTGGTGGTAGCTAGTATGCGATCATGGTATGATAGTATATCACCATCAGACATGGTGATCATAGATGATTTCTACTGAGATATTATGACCTGTTGATGTTTGAGTTCCTCCAGATTTGTAGAGGGCATGCTTTAGAAACCTTGGACCTGGGATAGACAGGTTTTCTGATTTGGGACCCGTGAGTTGACTCCTACTTTGGAGGAATATGCACGGTTGATGATGATGCCTCTGGACAGACCTTGAGTGCATATGGCTATTGGAGACATGAGCAAACAGTTCATGACCCTCACCGGATTGAGACGTAGAGTGGTCGGGGCGAGATTACATCCGACCCACGTGATATCCGGCTTTTTCTTTTTGTGAGTTTGGCTCGAGGATGACTATGCACGACATTCCGGGGATTTCACCACACCGGAGGACCTTTGGCGTTCAGCTAGAGTAGGTGTACTGCTTCTATGCGTATTTTCATACGTCTACATGCCGCGGTACATGGATGAGCGGGATATCGGCATCATTATGGCAGTGAGAGCTCTTAGGGAGGGTCGTACCATCGTACCGATGATTATCGCAAAGACCTTGAGGTCAGCTACATACTGCCGCACTTATCCGTCAAGAGTGTTTACAGGTAGCTCGGTCATACTGTATGTGTGGTTTATGTCACACTTGAGACCGATTGGCACATTTAGACATCATGGATTTTGTTTCACCCATGACATAGCCATGACGTATTCCTTCTAGCCTGCAGAGTGTACGGATGCTGCATCCTGGTCTACTTTCCTGGCAGGGCTTAGAGATCCATTTGATATATTGTCGTGTTCAGGGCTCATCTCACCCTACAACTTCATTACTCATGCTCCGGGCATGGATTACCTCCCTCTAGCTAGATTGAGGGGCATGATCACTTACCATCCATTGGTCGTGATGTGTTAGTTTGACCAGTTTTAGGATTTCCATCCATATGAGGGGGCAGTGAGTCAGCACTTCGCGTCACACCGTTTGTCAGCGGAGGACAGATCCAGGTTGTATGCCTATTAGGATCAGCGAGAGTTGGCTGATTTTTTTGTCAGTCATTCGGGTTGTTCTGTAGAGTATTTCTCATGGATGGAGACAAAGATCGCGATCGGCTACTAGCAGCGATCCATCCACGGTCGGGATTGATTACGGCGATGAGGAGCTATAGAGGAGGCTATTATTCCCACCGATGATTTGTTCTTTTGGTCGCCAACATTTGTGATGGATTCTCCCACCCCGAAAGTGCCACTATTACCCTAAGATTCGGCACAACATTTGGAGCGAGCTTACATCTGATGACCTATGATAGAGATCAGGCTAGGGCCGCGATGTTGATAGCTCTTGATGAGAGAGATACCGCTCTGTTGGAGAGGGATGAGGCTAGATCGGCCAGGGATGCATTGATTGGGGAGCAGGATGCTGCCTTATCTGCTAGGGATGTGGCCATTGCAGATAGTACTTCTGTTAGATCCCAGATGACTATCAGTTTGACCGACATGAGTGCTTACATTGATGAGCATTATGCCACCATGTAGTTAGCCTCTGATCTGCTAGCTCGTGTAGATACCCTTGGGCAGGAGCTTGCAGTGCTTCCTCCGTCTTCAGAGAGGGATGCTATGTTAGATCTGATAGTTCGCATGTATACAGATCTATAGATAGCTTTGTATTTTCCTGCATAGACTAGCTTAGCCATTTTGTCATGTATAACACAGATGTATATATCAAACAGTATTATGTATGGCAGGGAAATATATTTTGATTCACTTCCCTTTTAGTTGTGCATTGATACTTACTTGATGTTTGCCTGTTTCTCCAGAGCTTTCTGATCTTGATGCATTCTGAACTTATCCTTGATAGATGGAAATTGAGACGTCGCAAGATCTCTCAGAACGGATCGTTGATTTCTGTGAATCCCTGCCATCTTTGGTGTCTTGGGACTGGTATCTGTATGGAATGTGGAGAGGAGGGTGGTTTCTTCCTCTATGAGATTGACCGCACCACAGATGGTCGCTAGTACTTCTATTTGTGAGAAGCCTAGTTAATTCCATCTCTTATGGGTTGGTATTGCTCTTTGAGGCACGATCGCAACTTAGATAGTCACCGAGTCTTCTATTTCTGAGAAGAGGTTGGATAATTCCATCCCTTTGATCTGAAACCGCTGAAATGGGGCGAATTGAAGATTGATCCCGATCTGAAGTGTGACAAATACGTTATTACGGTAGGGGTTAGATCGCACCATGAATGGTCGCCACGTACTCTATTGAAGAGGAGATCAAGTCTGCGTAGTTCGAACCTAGTGTTGGAGGTTCAACGCTGAATGCGGAAGGCAGAAGGGTGTAGAAGTATTTTTGTTGTTTTTGTTGTTAAAGGGTAGAATTTTTTTTGTTGTTTTTCTTTATTGCGGCAGAGCCATATAGCATATGGTTGCCTACGTACCCCCAGGTATCAGGGAGTTCAGGTCGACGTAGTTCACCCCTCAGGACTAATTGAAGGCGAAGATAAGCGTGAATCCCATGTACTGGCTATACTGCGGGGAAAAGAAAGTTTGATCCCATAATGGGGACAAACTTTAAGTGTGTAAAAAGTTTGATCCCGTCCTCAGGACAAACTGCAGGCGTGGAAAAGTTTAATCTCGACTTCAGGATAAACTGCAGGTGTGAAAGGTTTAATCCCGTCTTCAGGATAACCGAAATTGAGAAAGGTTCAATCCCGTCTTCAGGATAACCGAAACTGTATAGAAGGTTTGGAATGAAGTAAAACCAGGTTGCTGGCTTGAAGTGTATGTTTCCCTGAGGGGTAGAAGAGCATGTAAAAAGGGTGAAAGGGTTCAAAACCGGAATGACTGGTGATTTGGTGATCAAAACCAGGATGTTTGTTTGATGGTAACCAGACATAATCCGTTTCACGGTGTCCCGAGTTAATAAGTTGTGGAAATTCATCGCCATCCATTTCCCGCAATCTGAGAGCACCTCTGTCAATACTTCTTTGACAACAAATGGGCCTTCCAGTTAGGGAGCGAATTTTCCTTAGACTGATCTTGGTTGTCAATGATCTTCTTCAAAACCAAGTCATGTTGTTTAAATTACCGTAGTCGGACTTTTTTGTTGTAGGATCTTGCGATCCTTGGTTGATATAGCTGACCATGGAAGATTGTCGCAGTTCTCCTTTCGTCTATCAGAGACAATTGGTGATACCTGTCTTGTACCCATAGGTCTTCATCCAAGTGAGCATCCATCAATACTACGAGGATTCCATTTCCACTTCTATGGGGACCTTTGCTTCCATCCCATAGACTAATGAGTAGGGGGTGCCCCCGTGGAAGTTCGCATGGAAGTTTCGTAGGCTAATAAATTCAGATGCAAAAGGTCAGGCCATCCTTTGTGATTGGCGGACATTTTCTGCATGATCTTTTTGATGTTTTTATTAGCCGCTTCAACAGCACCATTCATCTTTGGACGATAGATGACGGAGTTGAGGTGTTTGATGTGGAATTTTCTACATAACTCCATCATTTTGTTGTTGAGGTTCTTAGCATTGTCTGACACAAAGACCTCTGGTTGTCCATATCGACACACGACATTGTTTCTGATGAAAGCAATGATAACTTCTTTAGTAACCGTGGGGAAGGATGCTGCTTCTACCCATTTAGTGAAGTAGTCGATCATGGTGAATATGAATTGATGTCCATTACTGGCTTTGGGCTCGATGGGCCCGATCACGTCCATTCCCCACATTGAGAAGGGCCATGGTGAACTCATATTGTGGAGTTCCCTTGGAGGGGCGTGGATAGCATTCCCATAAATCTGGCATTGATAGCACCTCTTGACGTGATCATCACAGTCAGCTTTGAGTGTAAGCCAATAATGTTTCGTTCTGAGAATTTTCTTGACAAGTAAGGGTCCGCTCATGTGGGGGCCGCATACTCCACCATGGATCCCATCTATGAGTCGCTGAGCTTGGTCTTTGTCCAGACATCTTAGGAGACCTAATCCTGTATCTCTTTTGTAGAGTGCATCTCCGCTCAGATAGAATTTCATAGCAAGTCGATGAATCCGCCTCTTCTCAGTTAGGCTCGCCTCAGCGGGTGTAGATCTATCTCGTAGATATTCCTTGATGTGCTGATACCAAGGATTGTGGATGGGAGGTAGCTCATCCGATACTTCTCCAACATAATTCCCTTAGACTGGGGCTTTTTGCAGAGCAAACGTGATGCTTGGCATGTTTTCCTTATCAGGTATGTAAACCAAGGAGGCCAACGTTGCTAATGCATCTGCAAAATCATTCCTATTACGAGGAATGTGTAGAAAGGAGATTTCTTCGAACTCCAAAGCCATCTGTAAAACTTGTCGATGGTAAGGAAACAAATGCAATTCTTTGGTTTGATAGATTCCTGTGGATTGCTTGATTACCAATTCGGAATCCCCAAAGGCGATTAACGCTCGATGCCCGTTGAGCGTGCAAGTTTTAGCCCCATGATCTGACCTTCATACTTAGTTTTGTGTTGTTGGTCTTTGACAAATTACAATTTGATTTGGCATGACGGGATCTGCTCCCGTCATCGATATTAGGATCGCTCAGCTCGGAGCCTTCTATATTAATGACTCCATCAAAATACATTCTCCACATTCGGCATGTATTGTCTCGATGTTGTAGTGTTGAATTGTCATTACTCCTTCGTGTGGAAGTATGTTTCTAAGGGTTTGTAATCCCCTAGAAGTGCTGTGGCGATTGATCCGCAATTCCTTGACCTTCGATCGACTTTTTGCGTCGTATATGCGATGATGTCAATTTTTGTAGGATCAACTGCCATCTGGACAGTCGACAATTTAGTATGGGTTTGTTGAACACATACTTGAGAGGATCCACGCGGGATATGAAATGGGTTATGTGACCATGGAGGTAATGTTGTAACCTCATGGAAGCCCATGCTAAAAGCACAACAAGTCTTCTCGATCAAAGTGTACTTGTGTTTCACCGATGCTAAATCTTTTCTTTGAGGTAATAGATAGCTCGTTCTTGGCCTCTATTGTCTTTTGCCCAAAGATGCACGACCCATAACATTGTCATTTATGGGGATGTACATGAAGCAGGGAACATCATCCACAGGAGGTACCAAAAGCAGGAGGCGTTAATCAGTTGCTCTTTGATTGTGAGGAAGGCTTTCTGACACTCATCGTTCCATTTCATGGAGGAGTTCTTCCTTAACAGCTTGAAGATTGGTTCACAGGTTGCTGTGAGTTGAGAAATGAATCTGCTAATGAAGTTGATCTTTCCCAAAAATCCCTGTATTTCCTTCTCTGTCTGAGGAATGGGCATTTCCTTGATGGCCTGGATTTTGGTAGGATCCAGTTCAATCCCTTTGTGGCTGACTAGGAAACCTAGCAACTTGCCTAACTTAACACCAAAGGCGCACTTGGCGGGATTCAACTTCAAGTTGTACTTACACAACCTATTGAAAAGTTTTGTGAGATGGTCTAAGTGGTCCTCCTCCTTCCGGGATTTGACAATGATGTCATCCATGTAGATCTCTATCTCTTTGTGCATTAAATCATGGAAAAGAGCCATCATAGCTCACTGATAGGTTGCCTCGGCGTTGATGAGGCCAAATAATAATCGTTTGTAATAAAAGGTTCCCCAAGGAGTGATGAAAGCAGTTTTCTCAGTATCTTCCTCAGCGACCATAATTTGATGGTACCCCGCAAAGCAATCAGCAAAGGAGTACATGCCGTATTGAGCAGTATTATCAATAAGAATGTGGATAAAGGGCAGGGGAAAGATATCTTTAAGGCAAGGTTTTTTCAAATCCCGATAATCCACGCAAACTCGCACCTTTCCCCTTGGTTTAGGCACGGGAACAATGTTGGATATCCACTCCGGATATGTAGACACCATGATGATGCCAGCTTGAAATTGTTTCATAATTTCTTCTTTAACTTTTAAACTCCATTCAGGTTTCAATCGCCTGAGTTTTTGTCTAACTGGCTTGAATCCTTCTTTAATGGGAAGGCAATGAAGAACAATGTCAGTGGGAAAACCCCCTATGTCTTCATGAGACCATGCAAACACATCCTGGAATTGGGTTAATAGTGCAACCATGTCATTCAGTTGATTTGTGGTAAGGTCTGAATCAATCTGGATTAGCTTAGGGTTGTCTAAGGTTAGAGATTGAAAGGAGTGGTTTGATCAAGATTGGGTTTGGGTTTGTCTCACGACCCATTCCTTAATCTCTTGAGGTGTCTCAATGTCCTCTTGGATGTCCATCAAGTCTCGAGTCTAACTTTGCATCAAAGTTCTGACCCTTGTGGAGAGAAGGCACCTCATCGCCAAGTCTGAGCACATCTAAATTGAGTCTGAAACAAAAATGCTTTCACTTAACATATGCAACTGTTCGATCATACAAAAGTGTTAGCATGTACGTGATAAATTAACTACTAGTGCTGTAAAGGAAAGCAAGAAATTAAAGTTATCTACAGGGCAGAGGGATTTTCTGCTCATTTTACCCTCATTGACCAATGCATGGAGTGCTACTCCAATTGTCGAGGGCAAAGTCCTAAAGGACTGCAGTGATGGAAGGATCATCATTGTCCTCCTTCTCCCGAATGATAACCATGACATCTGGGCAATCGTCGTCTAAGGTGTATCTGTTGGTATGTTCATCATGAACAATGATGCGAATGCCTGTCATCATCAAGGCAAGGTCATGTTTACGTTTTTGTTCCTTTTCTTCCGTCTCGGGATCAGGAATCAGCACATCTTTTGCTTTGATTGGCACTGGTTTTGGAAACAGCATAGCCGCAACATGGGCTGGCACCTTTACTGGAGATTGCATTAACTCATGAGGTAAAGGTATAGAAAATCGTCGTGTGGCGGAAGCTTGAGGAACCTGCTTGTGCTTATAAGGATTCCTGTGACTGGAACTAGCAGAATAGCCTAGTCCCATTTGTTCGATTTATTTGGACATTTGAATAGGGTTCTTAATAATACCCTGCTTATCTTTACCGAGCCCTTGTCCAAGTTGATGACCCAATGACATCATTTCTTGAGTGGCCGACATAACCTCGGCAGAAATCTTGGGTACGGGAAGTGGCGCTCCAATAGAATGGTATTGTGTATTACTCACTTCCAAAGTATAGAAACTGACCGGTTCAACTTCTGAATTGAAGCTGATAATTGGTAGAATTCCTTGTTCAGGACAATCCGGCTCAGCGTTGACAGTGACTAGACTGTTGTTGATGATGTATTTGAGTTGTTGATGTAGTGTGGATGGAACAACTCCAACCATATGTATCCATGGTCTCCCCAATAGCAGGTTGTATCCTGAATCTATCTTGAGGACGTGGAAGGATACATTGAATGTATTTGGACCAATCTCAATTGGCAATTCAATCTTTCCAACGGTATTTCTTCGGGATCCATCAAAAGCTCGGATGACCGTATGGCTGCTTTGGATCCGCTTGAGATTGATATTCATTTTTACCAAGGTGGCATAAGGACGGATATTTAGAGATGAGCCTCCATCTATCAATACTCTGCTATCATATGCAGGAAGATAACAACTGCGATGTGCTGATGGCTTGTAATGGCGGTCCCTTCGGGGAGGTATATCATCATCGATGAAGGATATCACATTGTTGTTGAAAATGTGATCAACCAAATGTTGAAATTTTTCCACGTCCTTTGATTTTGGCAAGTAGGCTTCTTTTAAAACCTTCAACAAGATCTTAGATGATTCTCGGAAGAAAACCAAATCCGATATTGAAAAATCGGTGTGGAGCTTCTCGCAAGCTTAAAACCACTTTGGCTTCATTATGACCCATAGATGCGGAGGAATTTTTAATCTTCTCCATGGGCAATTTCCCTTTGCTTGCAAGTAGGTTTGATAACCCGTTGAGGAAGGTACGGTGGATTTTTTCTTTCGACCTTTATAGCGATAGTATGAGGCGTGGATCCTTGACTTCTCCATAATTCCATGGAACTTTTGTGTGGTCGACAACGAGGATGTTGTGTCTGCAAGGTAAAGGAATTGGCTGCAGTGCGGCCACTTTCAAAGGATTGTTAGCTCCTTTGAGTTGAATTGGTTGTATGGGAAATACTTTGATAGTCTCATCATTCACTTGGAGATAAGCGCTCTTGATCCCTTCCATTTGGTAGGCATGCATTCCCACCCTTGAGTTGCAGTGTAATCATCGCTATTTGCAGGACACCACTATCAATAAGATTACGAATAGAGATGGCGAGTGCCCAACATTCTTACGTTTGTGACCGCGAGAATGTGAATGATATTGACACATTTCATCGATTGAAGCGCCTGGCGGGGATTGATGGGAGGAGAAGGAATGTGATTATTCCTTCATTGATCAACATTTGAAGTATCTCTTCCATAGATTCGCCCGGATAGGTGAATTCCTTTGATTGCAAAAAATCGACGGGCTTTAGCACTTGCTCGCTTTGCAACCTTATCTTCTATAGCTTCGCTTTCTGAAGGTGTTGACGGAGCATTTATAACAAATGGAAGGAGATGTACATGCTCCTGCCTGATTAATTGGAGTGTGACTTGATGCTGATGGGTCACCAGTTCTGCCAATTGCTCAATTTGTTTGGAAAGAGCTTTTATCTTTCGTTCCATGGTAAATTGGAACTTTTCATAATCCCATTTGTCAACACCATCTTTGATGGGTTGGGACGATTCGCCATTGGAACCTTGTACAGTGCTCCAACTGATCATGTTGACCTCTTCTTCTTTGTGTTGAGGAAGAGGGTTGTCTTGCACATGAGGTTGATCCGGTTTGGTGACTACAATCTCACCAGATTATCTATCGGATCTTGAATCTTATGTTTCAAGGCCCAACAATCTTGAGTATCATGTCAAGGGTGCCCACGATGATAAATACACTTAGAGTAGCATTAAAACCCCTGCCATTAGGGTTGGTTGGTGGAAGAAGATGTGTAATTTTCTTCATAAAGCGAGTCGGAAGAGCAAGAATGTTCTCGGCGAATCCCCCCTAAGGGTGTGAAGCGTTCGAGGTCGCTTTACTTCTCCACTTTTAGGCAATGGAGGGTTTAAAGATTGTGCTGAAAAAGGGGAGTAGTTTCTCCTCTACATAGGCATGTTTGGATTGCCTTTTTGTCCTTGTAGTATCAAGGAAACATCCTCCTCTTTCTTTTTATGGACCCTCAGGGGTTGTTTCCATAAGATCCGGATTGGATGTGCTCAAAGAATGACTTTAAAGAGGCTAGGTCTTGAATTTTCTGGGACTTCAATCCCATCTCGGCTATCTCGTAGTGTTTGATCATTTCGGAAAATGGTTTGCCAATACCGGCTAGAACTCTCTCATAGAAAGGAGCTTCTGTACATCTATGAAAGTCATGACCATTTCGACGACTGTCATGGAAGGAATAACTTGAGCGACAAAGGCGCCTCCACCTTTGAGCATACTCTAAATGACTCGTTAATTTGTTTCTTGACCTTGGTAATTTGGTCTGGGGTCGGGAGCCATTTGAGATTGAAAAGCGTATTGAGTGAGGAAGGCGTGAGCCGACTCTTCCCGACTATGGATCTTAGAGTTGTCTAATCTGGTATACCATGAGCAGGCTTCTCTAGTCGGACTTTTAAAGCAATTTGCATTACGAGCTTTTCATTCTCGCATAAGATCCGAGTTCTCCAATGAACACCTTTAAATGTGAGTAAGGATCCCCTAATCCGTCATACTTTTCAAAATCAGGGGTCTTAAATTTCTCTGGATAATGCACATCAGGGAATATGCAAAGGTCTGCATATGAAACACTGCCATGTGTTCCAATCCCTTTGAGAACACGAATGGTTTCCTCCATTTGAAGGACCTTCTTTCTGATGTCACCGGTGTCTGGATCTCCTTTGAGATGGGTACCTTCAGGGTCTTTGTTGGTTGTATCCAACTGATGTTCTGGAATTGTTTTTTCCAGACTTTGAACTCCCCCTTGTGTAGAGGATTCTGTATGTGTAGGTATCTTCGCATTACCACAGAGTAGAGTGGTGTAATTCTTTTAGTAGAGAATGACCAAGTCGTGATTTGTTTACTCAATCCGTCAAATTCTTCTCGAGAAACAGGATTAGACTGTTCGGAAGAAGACATGATTGGCTGTAGGCTCGCAGCCTTTTTGGATTTTGACCGGGTAATAGGCCCAATTGCTTCCCTATAAAAGACTTACTTAGTTTAGTCTTAGGGTAATATAAATGTTATCATAACATGTCTGTTTTGGGAACCGGTTTGTTAATTGATAACATGTCATGCATGCACGGATATTCTTCATATTTTCCATTACATATGGATGGACATGGAATAAAATTACAAGTAAATGCTTTTACAAGTAATTGAAAATGGAAAGCATGAACAAACTTTCCTCCACGTTTGGTTTATCAGAGATTGACCTATCCTAGGGTTTCTCTCACGGCTTTTCGGCATGAAGGTTCCCAGATCATCGCAATCTACTTGACGGGAAGTTAATCCGGTCGTTCAACTGGAGAGAATCTGAGTGGTGCCTTTCGTGAGCCCCAAGGAATCATTCTTCCCACTAGTCCAGTAATCAAACACCGACAGGATAGCCTCCTGGTGGAGGGACCACACAACATACATTCACATACAACGTGTCTCACCGTTTATGCAAAATGATGACATGTGCGAAGCACTAATATCATAGATAGATATTTAGCAGTGCAGTAATAAAATGCATTCGTACACATTCATCATAAATGTAAATGCAACATTCACACACAAGCATATAACAATTTTGAAAAGCTTGTAATAGCGGCTTAAGCCCTCTTCTTTGGAGTCCCAGTGAGTCGCCACCTGTCGACGTCGGGATTTTTGAGTGTCCCTTTTCGTTACTTGTTCTTTGGTGTTCTCATGTTAATGTGAGATTTGTTTGAAAAATAAGTGAAAAAGGTCCGACATGTATAATGTCGACGATTTGACTTTAAGAGTCGCCAGTTGGTGTATTTAACTGGTTGCACCAACGCAACCGAAAAGGTTTGCACATTGAACCAGTGTTTTGACACTGCTAAATGGGTCTGTGAAACCAAGATTCATTTTGGGTCCGGGGGCTTGATTATGCGGAGGGAAGGTGTTAGGCACCCCCCGACATCCGTGTTACCACGGTGACCGCCACTTCTCAAAGAAATTGTTATATGAATGTGTGTGTTTGTGTGTGTGTGTGGATCAATGTGCAATTATTTGAAAGTAGTGCGAGGCCTCGTTCACACCTATATACACAAGGTTTGAATTTTATAGAAAAATTCAGTTTTAACCAAGATATATTAATGAAGTTTTGTAAAAGGTTTTTCAAACCACATGCTCAATAGGAATTGAGACCTTTTCATACTTTAATTTTATTATTAAATGTTTGGCTTGTTTGCTTTTATTTTGAGATGCGAAGCATTCTCGAGAAAATAATATCTGGCGATCTTAGAACTCCTCATGGGCATAATGACCATCAAGGAAATTGAACCTTTGTAAAATAATGTACAAGCTTATTACAATTTGAAAAATGTCCATCATGGGAACCGAATCTAGATTGATAAAAATGAAACTGTGATCACATGATTCCTAGGCTCACGTGATCTTGTAATTTGTATGGAAAGCGATAGCGAGTTATATATATAAAAGTTGTAAATATATATATATATAGACATGATCAGCCACCACGAAGCAACTCCATGGAGGATCAAAATGTAAATATATAAAAGCGGTAAATATATATATATGGACATGATCAACCGCTACGAAGTAAACTCCAGACGGGACGAAATGTAAATAAAGTTGTAAAAGCGATCAAGCGCCACTGAAGTAAACTCTAAGCGAGGACAAAATGTAAATAAAGGTGTAAAAAAGGCCACGAAGTAAACTCCGAACTGACAGAATGTAAATATATATATATATATATATATATATATAATATATACATATATATATATATATAGCGATAAATAAGCCTATAGGAGGTAAAATCGAGCTCATCGGATATGTCCAACAACAATATATATATATATATATATATATAATAATAATAAACGCATGAATGTAAATTCGGGCTCATCGGATATGTAAAAATGATATAATTATATATATATATATAAGTATATATATATATATATATATATAAAAGAAATTTAAATGTTCTAGACCAAAGTCTAGGCTCAATCGAGGCATAACTCGATAATATTAGTCCATATATATGAAATATATACATATATTAGTATATATATACAGACAGAAATGAAAACTACGGACCGAAGTCCAGGCAAACGCACACAACACGACTCTCAATGTGTATAACAGTGTGTGCTATATGAGAAGAAGACTTTATAAAGTATAAGAAGGCTTATAGTGAAATTTGCAAAGTAGACTTCTATGACTTTAAATGGATAAATACTCGGCTCCCATGGGATAAAAATATAGCTATATGTGAGCTAACTAGTGTTTAAAGAAGTGGAAACACTCAAAAGATGTGTATCAGAGTAAAATGGGCGAGGGCTTCCTCGCCTTTTCCTTCTCTCTCCTCTCTCAAATGGCCGATCCAAGCCTTGTATATATAGGCGGATGGGCGCGGTACACTACATGGCAGCCCATGATTTGTACCTGCGGTTGGTCGTGGTGGATTCGAGCCTCATGGGTCCCGTCGTCTCTCTCGTAATGCGTGTAGTCGTGCCTTTGTAATGTCCACTCAAACTTGCAAAACTTCAATCAGAGCATCCGAACAAGGTATATCGACCTTCTTTGGACCGCCAGGTGTCGAGATTTACGTAATGACATGGATTAGAGGTTATGTGAAGTCGGGGAAGAGGGTCTATGCCCATGGTCTTCAAGCTTCAAATTCTATCAAAAATGCGCCACACGTAATAGTCACTCAGGATTGTCACTCCTCGATTCTTGTAGGACATTGTTGGATGTATGTATGATGTGTTGAGACGACGTGCCATTTGTCGAAGGAACAGGATGACGTTTGACTCTCTCATGGGGTTATATTGCGGTTTGAGTTGAAAGTAAGCGTTGCTTTCGGGGTTCTGGTGAGATTGGACTACTTGTTGGTATGCCGCGATATCATCTTATTAACGTGGTAAGATGACGTTATGATTCCTCACCGGGGTTATCGCCGGTTTAAGCGAAAAGCAGACGTTACTCAGGGTTACATCTGAGATTGGAATGCTGCTTGTTTGTATGTCTCATTGTCATCTATTGATGTTCCTGTCTACCCATTGTTATCTCCGGGTCTGAGGTGTGTGTGCCTTGACAGGATGTTGGTGGTTGAAGGCGATTGCATATGTTTGAAACAAGCATTTACGGGGTTCTGTAGGAAGCGCAATGGCATCTCTTGGGGCTATCACCGAGGATGGGTTTCTTACACCAAGTGTTCTCTGGGATGGGCGAAGCGTCGCGGTGTTATCGCGAGATGTAAGCATCATCTCCGGTGTTGTTCTTGGGTCTTTTGATCTGCATATCTCGGGGTTATCTCCGAGATTGGAAACGACATTCCCGGTGTGTGTTCTGGGTTTTGAGATGACATTCCCGGGTTGTGTTCTGGGTTGGAACTGAACTTCCGGTAGTATCCAGAATGGATGTAATCTGTCTTTCAGGGTTATCTCTAAAAGACTAATCTACCATCCTGCAATGTTAGTAATAGGAGTGCAGAAAATTTCGAGTGTCTACAACTGTTATTATATAAAATTTTACATTTCAATCCGATAACATTTACATATCAGATAACTCTAAATTTAGCTTTACAACTCAACATAAAACTATACATCATAAAACATTTAGTACATCTCATGAATCTTAATCCTGGTATAAAGAAATAACAACTTTAGCTAAAATATTAATCTTCGTGTATTATTTCTGATCTACGTCATTCAAGTAGCACATAGTGTTACCTTCAATCCTTAACCTGCTAAAATGGTTATTTGCAAGTTTGAGCTCGACAGCCCAGCAAGATCTAATAGTTTTCATGCATCACATAGCACATAATAACATGCTCAACATATAACATACATGTTTCAGTTCATATACCAAGTATAAAGATTGAGTTCCTTACTCAATCAACATGCTTTAATCAATCAACGTAGTCATAAATTGACTTTAACATTTCATACTTTCAACATATAAATAACACATCATGCTCTTTGCAATAAAGATTTAAAACAGTTAATCATCAAGTTCACATAGCAAATAGGAACTGAAAGACTTGCCTTGATCGTTGTTTACCAATAACAATTTAACAGCTTACAACTATCTGCACTTGACGTGCCCTAGACAATTATATAATCATTCACAATAACTATTAGTCACATAGAAATGCGTAGTAATTGTAATATAAACTCTACTCCACATATCATAATCCTTCCTGTTAATTAGCACACAATGTTCAATTAGATTGTATTAACTTTTCGACTTATGTAATATTCAAAATTCATTCAAGTGTTTAAGTCTTGATAGGAATACTTATGGGTTTTATATTAAACTCATTCCATATCTTATAATGTTCATTAACACTTGTCACGGAGTTTCGACTTTCATTCGTCACACGCCCGAATCGTCTCTCTTGTGTATGCTTAGTGTGCTTACATAACTTATCTAATTAATCATTTATTAATGTTAAACATCATTATACTTCATAATATTCATGTTCTATAACTTATAACAACATCTTTTATCGTCAAGAGCACTACATTTGCATACGTTCATGCCCGACGCCCTCCGATTGCCTCCGAAAACACATCACTCCTAAAGATGACCATTTTGACTCCTGTTCCAAACCTCAAATTGAAAAACTTAAAGAATAAAAGCTGTAGGTCTATTCTTTCTCGTTCCGGATCATCTTGAATCACCTCAATCGAAGTTCGTATAAAAACGTTATGGCCATTTTACCAAGACAAGACAAAGAAGTCACAATCAAGACATACATGGCGCACAAGCACCCTTTCCTCACCATTCCAGCGTGCCAGCATGAATAACCTGAAATTTAATTGCATGTCAGAGGCTGCAGTCGGTAGGCGCGTAAGCTAACCGCATGTAACACGATTTTGACATAACTTTCTCATTTTAAGTCCGAATTAGTTGGTTTTTGATTCGTTGAACTCATTAAACTCTTAGCTACTCATCTAGAGAATAATTATAACACTTCAAACATATTAACAAATCATTTTAAGGGTTCCAATTCAGTGTTCATGCTATATTTTCATGTTTTAAACACATTTAGCGAATCCATTCACTACGAATTCGTTTCTCACCCAAATTGGTCCATTTAACTTTCATTCTTTTCATTTTACAACGTACTTACAATATCTATTATCAAATTGTAGATTATAGCAAGTATTGATCATGAAATTTCGTACTTTCTAAGCCATAACCTATAAACATAAACACTATTTTTATAATTTCTTCTTACAATCCCAATTCTTTTAATTTGACAAACAAGTATCAATCATATATGAGGGTTAACAGATTATACATACCCAATAATCTTTATAAATCAATTCTTTACTCAAATCATGCACCATAACCAATTAAAGAGAAGAAGTTTTGATAAAACACAACTAAGAACTAGGGCTATATTATTACCTTTTTAATTTCTGCATAAGCTTAATTAGAGGATGAGAATGGCTTGATTATCCTTCATCTCCCTTCTTTGATTCTCACAATCACCTTTTTTTTCAATTTCTCAGAGAATATGCCTCTCACAAATTCTTCCCTTCTTCTCTGATCTCACACTTATGAAAATAATAAGCGTAACATAAAATAACAGAATAGTAGTCTTTACGTAGTTTTATCAGTTAAACAAACCGAGAGACCCAGCTGTTACAAAAGGTAAAGAGTCACAAGGCCATGTTTGGCTAGACCCACAAAAACCTTTTTAATTTAATTTTTTTTTATAATTTTCATTATTATATGATCTATTTGTCACACCCATTAAATAATATCCTACATTCTTAAATTAATTAAAGTTAAACTTAATTAATTAAGTCAATCCTTATCAATATAACTATAATTTATATTCAACCATTATAATTATAACTTTATTTAAAAAAATTCTCAATCCTCTAATTTAACTATTTAATTAAATTAGAATATTTCCATCAACCATTTCCACCCAACTTCCATAACAATTACCAACAAATATATTTATATTAATTCACCATTTTAATTAAGTGAATTACTCTCATTATTTATGAAATTTTAATGCATACCAATTTCATTGTCATAAAGTATAATAATCGAATTATATTACTTCATAATATAATTTTCAACTTAATTAAATTAACTAATATTATTTAGTTAATTACCTTCCATAATAATCTCATTTAATTTCTTTAATAGTTAAATTAACTAGTAAACCTTATTTTCCAAACATATATACATCTCTTTTATATTCACACTTCATCTCTTCACATCAAATCACATATTTCAAGATAAATTGCAAACATATATACTTACCCACACTCAAGACACATAATTCAAAATATATACATTTCATAATAAGAATTTTTTAATTATTAAATTCTTATTTTAATAATTTATAAAAATTCGAGTTGTCACATCCTTCCTTTCTTATAAAGATTCCGTCCTCGGAATCAATGAAACCTCCCTTACTCAATTTTCACCAAATTTCTTTTCAAAATTTATCATTGAATATCTTCAACACATCACCTTAATATATGTTTTATTTATTACCACTACAACCATTCTTCATAATAAATTCTTGTAAGTTTTATTTCATAACCTTTACTTAGACTCAATTATATTTGAGTATTACATATTCTTTAACCCGTTCATTATCTTTTTCTAAGGATCATTATCATATACTATATTCTCAAACTCTCGGGACATTACATGCACCCCTTCTTCTAAGAATTTCGTCCTCGAAATTTTTGACTTACTAATATTCATTCATTCCATTTATCAAAATAGATTTTATGTTGATATCTATTTATTCATTAGGTTCTGTAACCAAATTCTTTCTCTAAGGATCTTTCTAAGATCATCATATTCCTTACATCTTCCTCTTCTAAAAGTTTCACATTTTTCTTCTTTCTGGAATTCCAATCTTTCTTGAAATTATTTTGTTTTGCTTAATTTTCTCATCCTTTTCACTTTCACCTTTCAGAATAATAAGAATCTTCCCCAATTGCTCAATAATTGGGAAGCGATATGAATAACAGGAATTTAAAAGATTCTAAATCATGCTGAGGGTCATAAGACCTTGAACTACGTCCACGGTTATAAGTACTCTTTCAACATAAATCTTAATAGTTATTAGACAATAGGGACTCCCGTACTTAGGGTGTTAAGCCCTTTGTACGATGTATTGTTCACTCTGTCCACGGTTATAAGTACTCTTTCAACTTAAACCTTAACAGTCATTAGACTATAGGGACTCCCGTACTTAGGGTGATCAACCCTTCGTACCATGTATTGTGCACAAACATCTAAACGCTTCCGCATAATCCCCTATAAAAGGGTTGTTCATCTCAGCTTTTCAACATCTGAATCCGCACAAAAACAATTTGGGTTTGGCATAACTTCTCAAGAAGCACTTGAATTTTATGAACATCTTTCAATATTCGTCTAGCTGAATCAAATAGCATTGACTTCTACAACAATTCGGACATCAATCGAAATATACATATATATATATATATATTCTCATACCTTAAAGAAATCTCAAAAATCTTTTTATAGCGTCATGATTATGACGTTGTCATACTACATCTCACCATAGTGGGCTGACGATCATATGATCACATCTAACACCAGGTTCCATTGCATTGATGACTTCATCGTTTATCATATCACCCGATACATATAATTAAAATATATTTTGAAAATTTAAAAAAAAAATTATCTAGCCGAAACAAACAGCATAGATACGCGAATAATAGCACTGTTTTAAAAAAAATTCTCTGGTTTACTAGTGTGACCCTACATTTTTTCAAAAATCAAAAGTATAACCATCTGCACGATGTGACACCCCCAAATCTAGGTACTTCATTCCCACAAGATTTGGTGTTCACTTTTCATTCATTCATACTATCTACCCAAATATAATAAAATTAAATCATAAATCCCCCCTTTAAAAGGGTTACATCATCAAATAAAAATCTTCCCAGGTTATCTAACCTTAATCATCATTCAAGTGTGGAAATAAAAATTATTACATCACATCATTAATTAAAAGTCAATTATCATCATAACAATAAATGAAATTACAAGTCTTCATCACCTATACATTTTTCTCTTTCCTTTGCTAGTTGAAGGCTCATCTACCTTCTCAACTTTAGCTGCAACAATTATATTTAAGCAAGAGTGAGCAAAACAAATGCTCACTAGATATAGCAATGAATCAACAAGATAATAATAACTACCAATGAATAGGCTCATCAAAACTGAATAGTACTCTATCAATGATAACCAAAGACTGGAATCAAAATGTGGAATATATGTATCTGAGGGTCATAAGACCACGGACTATATCTATAGTTGTAAGTAATCTTTCAACTCCAACTTTAATAGTCATAAGACTATAAGGACTCCTCATACTTAGGGGGATCAGCCCTTCGTACAATGTATTGTTCACAAACATTTCAACGCTAAGCGTAAATTATCCCCTAATAATAGGGTTGTTCATCTCAGTATTTAGAGTACAAGTCTGCACCAAAGTAAGTTTGGATTGGATACATTTCAAGGGTAATTTAGAATTCAACGGTCATCAACTAAGGATTAGTTAAATACAATATTGATAACGTCATGCTATGGAATAATCATAACTGAATCGACATTATAAATTAAGATCATGCTTTAGGAATAAACTAATAGCATAAACATCGAATAATCATAACGTACCTTGCTTGAACAATATTAAGCCAAGGTTATTTAGAATTGAGTACTAAGCATGCATAACAAATAGTAATTTAAACGATAAAACTTGTTCAACGTGAGTATATCAGAATATGTAAGCTTGCATACTAGATAACAAGTTAAAGACAAGAATAACTTGTTCAATATCAGAATAAGATTTAGAAATCATAAACAAACTAAATACAAGAACTTGCTCAATCGTAAGAATAAACTTGCACAATGTAATAATTGAACTAGCTCAACGAAAGTGTAAAGCTAGAAAACTTGCTCAATTATAAAAGTAGAATTAAAGAGCTTGTTCAATGTAAAAAGATAAGTTTAGAAACTTGCCTCGAGCGTAAGCTATAATATTAAAACTCACATTCACCTATACATAGTATTAAAACCACAACATCTATTAGACATACTAATATTCACTTTTCAATATAATACGCATTTCTAGCGTAACTTGTTATTTTAGTACAAGTCTTATGCTACCATACAAATATCAGAAATTTATAAGTGTTAACCTTCACAACACCTGTTTACTATTCATAATGCTTAATAAATCACAACATGTAATTTTCATAGTTTATTAACTCCTTATAACATTCAAATTACTAACCATATTTCACTATGTTGTTTTAACCTTGTCATGTCATTACATTTGACATGCTAACATAACCTTAACCCATGTTATGTTGCTATCCAGTCTCAAGAAGAATAATGTAACTCATCATCTTCAAAGCACAGGAACTAGGCAATTGCCTTCATAGAATTGCGCTTATTTTCTGGACTGGCACCAAATAGTAGCAAGCGCCAAAGGATCGTAGACAGAACCGTAAAGGCATGAACAAGATGGCAGACTTTAACCCAACTAACACAAATTTCACCCACCAAACAGTAATATTTTTTGTTGTTAAGTTTGTTTGTATATAGAAAAAAAAGGAGATTGAACAATCGCAAAGGGGCATACCCCAGAAACTTTTAGAAAGTACCTTATGGGACAACCCCCAAAAGTGGAACTAAAGATCAATTACGAAACCAATCGGAATTACAAATTTATAAAATAAAATGCGCATTTAAAAAGAAAAAAATGAGAGCCAAAGGAGCCAAAAAAGAGCATCTGCTGGCATGTGACGAGTAGCAGCTGCCCCAAACTCAGCTCAAGTGCCGAAGCGCAGCTGAACCTGAGAGCCAAAAGCATCGAGAGCAGCCAAAACAGCTGCTGCTAGCACCCAAAGAGCTGTTGCGCCAAACCTGGGCGCGACCACCACCTCGCCCGAGGCCCGAACACCAGCTTCATGCTCGCCCGAAGCCCAAACACCAGCCCAAAACATGGCCTCGCCCAGCCTTATGCTCGCCCGAACACCAGCCTCATCCTCGCTCGAACACCACCTCGCCCGAACACCGGCCTCATGCTCACCCGAACACCACCTCACTACTTACCAACCTCAAGCTCGCCCACCTCACTACATACCAACCTCATGGTCGCCCAAAACATACCAACACCTGCTCATGCTCTCCCACCTCATGCTCATGCTCGCCCACAATAGCTCACCCACTTCATGCTCATGCTCGCCCACAACAGCTCGCCCACCTCACTACCTGCACCTCATAGCCAGTTACAATAGTATTGACAGTTGGTGGCCTTAAGAAAAGACTTGCAAGTAGAGAGTCTTGATTTAATGAGATGAATGACATCCTTCGCGAGGCTTGCTGGGGGAATAAGGGAAGTCCCGTGAATCTTTTTGTTTTGAGCCTCCCAAACTTTATAGAAGCAAGTGGCCACTGTTAGGCTTAGGATTTTCTTGGACAGTTGCGAGCCTTGGTATGTGATCAGGTAAGCAATAATAGCATCCCATGTGAATGGAAAAGTGGTCCAATTCCCTAAATGCACGGCACATTGGAGAATGGTTGAAGAATAAGCACATTCAAAGAACAAGTGGTTAAAAGTTTCTAACTGTTGATTGCAAAGACGACAATTCCAAGTTCTGCTAGTGTACTGTTTGGTCCGGTCATTAGTGGAGAGTTTCCGAAGGAGCCCAAGCCAGAGGATGAATGAATAGCAGGGAACGTGAAGCTTATTACAAAGTATAGAGCTCCAAGGAACCTTTGGAGATCTTGCTTAGATGGATTCCCAAATCTATTTAGCCTTGACAGTCTTAAGATCATATGTACCCCATAAAATTTGGTCAGGTCCAAGAGGGGGAATGGGGAGGGAGCGGACTTGCTGTCGAAAGAAGATAACTTTATGGTGGTTGCTAACTGGGAGGGACCAAGAATTTTCGGAGAGGAGATAACTAAACGTGGCATGTGATGGAAGACCAAAATTGGAAAGGAGAGTATGAGATGGTTTGATAGCTGCCCCATTCAACCAATGATCATACCATAAGCTTATGTGTTGGCCATCCCTCACATTGTACTTAAGATGTTGAAGGGCGAGAGGACGTAATTTAAGGAATTGCTTCCATATCCAAGAGCAGTCGGGGGATAATGTTACCTGCCATATGGTCTTAGATTTTAAGAAAGTGTCTTTCATCCAGTTTGCCCAAAGAGAGTGGGAATGACAGCTGGGTAGGTGGAGGAAATGTTGCAACAATAAAGCTTTATTCCAATCCAAGAGTGCCATTCAATTTGATAGAGAACATGGCTGAGGTAATGCAAGCTTTGATCCACCCTATGAAAATTTCAGGGAACTGAAATGCTTTAAGGGTATCAAAAAGAAACTCCCAGCGAATCGTATCAAAAGCTTTCCTAAGATCGATCTTGAGTGCACATCTAGAAGGCCCTGTCTTCCTGGAGTACCCTTGGAATAATTCTTGAGCATTTAGAATATTATCACTGATATTCCTACCTTTTACAAAGGCTGACTGTGCTGTGTCAATAATCTGGGGCAGCACTTCCTTAAGTCTGTTAGAGAGGATCTTTGCAATACATTTGTAGATAGTGTTGCAGCAGGAGATAGGCCTAAAGTCAGTTATAGACGAAGGATTGAGGCATTTGGGGATCAAGGCCAAAGCTGTGGACCAAACAGTAATATTAACACGTACAAATGATATATAACTATCACAAACATGTTTGCCAACATATTCACTATGGTGTTTTAACCTTGTCATTACACATTTGATATGCTAACATAACCTTAACCTATGTTATGTTGTTATCCTGTGTCCGCAGAATAAATGAACTCACTTGTCTCGTGATTGGGGTATGGCGCCTTGTTATGCCATACACAGTTCTGGGACTGCACATAGCCACGCTGTGGTTGTTGCGCCATTTCTTTCCTCTAACATTCATGGCCAAGCAAATGTGCGGTCAAAGGCAAACATGTAACCGTAAAGGCATGAATAGTAGCCGAATTTAGCCCAACTAACATGAATTTCACCCACCAAACAGTAATATTAACACGTACAAATGATATAGAACTATCATAAACATGTTTGCCAACATATTCAACCAATTAGAACAATTTAACAACAACTTAAGCTAGTTTAATTTCTCAAATTCCATGTTTTTACACAAAACTCCATTTTTTGACATCCTTTACAAAATTCATCACTGTGATTTCAATTCTACACCGAATCACTACGTTCAAACTGCGTTTTCTTCGTTTCTTAACGAACTAACATAAAAAATACTCAATTGACAGTATAATATACGAATTGACCATCAAAATTGGTACTTACATAAGCAACATAAGAAAATATATATACTGTCATTAATTTCCTACCATTAACTGTAATTAGTATAGCAAATTCTTGTTTACATACAAACTCAACCATCACAATACGTATAATCACAAGTAACCAATTGTCTAGCAACAATTCGAAAAGATGAAATTCACAGAACATGAAATTTTTGCCGTAAACTCCAATATGCAAATATATATATATATATATATATAATACCAAGGTTTAGATAAAATACCTTCAATTAGCTTGGAAATCCTCTTTGTTAAACACTGAAATTGTTCTTCTCTGCTCAAGCTCTCTCTCAAATTCTCTCACAATTCTCTGAATGTTCTTAGGCTAAGCAAATAACATGATACGGAAACTAACTAATAGCCAACTATGCGTAATAATAAAAGAAAACTGATATGGCCATAATAAGCCTAATCGGCCATAACATATGATTATAGATTATAAATATATTATATTTATTATTTTAATTTATTTTATTTAGATTATTTAAATTTAAAAATTAAAAATCCAAAAGTCATAAGGCTTTTTTTGGCAAAAAGTCTTTAAAATAAAGACTTAATATATTTAAGCTTTGTTTGGCAAAAAGTAAATTAAACTCCTTAATTTATTTTAATAAACAATTTAGTTTATAACTTATAATCACATATTAATTATTTGAATTTCCATATCCAACATTAACCAATTAAATTAATTACACACTATATTTTAATTAAATATACCATTTAAACAAATAACACAAAATTATAATTTCATTATAATTATATTTAATAATTTAATATACCATTTAAATTATTAAATCAACACAACAATATAACATCTCACGTTATATTACAACTCTCTAAATTATAAATTAATTTAATTTAGAATATTATCTAATAAATTTAGATTCATAAATATTTACTAACAACCACTACACTAATAAAATATTTATTCAACAATTTCAACAATAACCTCATCAAATAAATATATATATATATATATATATATAATCTAATAAATATTTAAAATTACAATTTGAAATTTCGGATTGTTACATCCTTCCCTCCTTACAAGGATTCTGTCCCCAAAATCAAAGACACAGACTAAACAAATAACTCAGGGTAATTCTTCATCATTTCTGCTTCGAGTTTTCGCGTAGCCTCTTCGATATTGTGGTTCCTCCATATCACCTTCACAGAAGGTATCACTTTATTCCTGAGCACTTGTTTTTTCCTGTCGACGATCTGGATAGGAATCTCTTCATATGACAAATCTTTACTGAATTGCAACGGTTCATACTTGATCACATGTTTGTAATCGGGTTTATACGGTCGCAACACCGATACATGAAAAATATTATGAACGTGTTCTAATTTTGGAGGTAAAGCTACCTCATAAGCTACTTCTCCCACTCTGCGTAGAATCTCGAAAGGTCCAATAAACCTTGGGCTTAGCTTTCCCTTCTTGTCGAAACGAATTATCCCCTTCCAAGGAGAAACTTTTAGGAACACAAAATTTCCTGCTTCAAATTCACGAATCTACCTGTGTTGATCACCATACTTCTTTTGTCGATCTTGAGCAGCTACTAGTCCTGCTCGAATGAGTTTGATAATTTCAGCGCTCTGTTGTACCAGTTCTGGTCCTAACAATTGACGTTCACCAACTTCATCCTAACATAGTGGAGTTCTGCATTTTCTGCCGTATAATTCCTAGTATGGCGGCATGCCAATGCTTGCATAGTAATTGTTATTGCATGCAAATTCCACCAACGGTAGATGATCATCCCAGTTTCTTTTGAAATCCATGATGCATGCTCTAAGCATATCTTCTAGCGTCTGAATTGTTCGTTCGCTTTGACCATTGGTTTGCGGATGATATGTTGTACTCATCTTCGATTTCATTCCCATGCATTCTTGTAATCTCTTCCAGAAATTTGATGTGAACCTCGGGTCCCGATCTGACACTATTGATATTGGAACTCCATGTCTTGAGACGATCTCGTTGACATATAGTTTCGCTTGCCAAACAAGATTAAATCAAATCTTTATTGAAAAAAAGTGTGCCAATTTTGTCAGTCTGTCCACTATTACCCATATCGCATCGTATCCTTTCTGAGTCGTTGGAAGACCTACCACAAAATCCATTGTGATATGCTCCCATTTCCATTCCGGTATTTCCAATGTTTGAAGTAATCCGCTTGGTCTTTGATGTTCTGCCTTCACTCTCTGACATGTCCAACACTTTGCAATGCATTCTGCAACATCTCTTTTCATATTTGGCCACCAAAAATGTTACCGCAAATCTTGATACATCTTCGTACTTCCCGAATGAATCGAATATCTTGAGCTATGAGCTTCTGTCAAGATGTCTTCTTTAATCTCCTGTACTGCTGGAACCCAAATTTGTCCCTCGAATCTTAGCATTCCCTCAGTATCAAGCTTATACTTCACCTCTCTACCTTCGACCACACTTTCCCTTATTTTTCTACATTCTTCATCTTGTAGTTGGGCATTCTTCACCATGTCCACCAAAGTTGGACTAGCTTCCATCTGGTATAATCTTTCATCGGATTCTTTTGGAAATATGATTTCCAACTCTAGCCTTGTCATTGCTGAAATTAGCTCCTCCTTATCGGTTAACAACATCAACTTTTCTCTGCCTTTCCTACTCAAGGCATCTACAACTACATTTGCTTTGCCTGGATGATAAAAGATCTCACAATCATAATCTTTTATCAATTCCATCCATCTCCTTTGACGTATGTTCAGGTCCTTCTGTGTGAAAATATACTTCAAACTCCTATTGTCTGTATATATCTCACATTTTTCTCCATAGAGATAGTGTCTCCATATTTTCAAAGCAAACACAACCGCCGCCAACTCTAAATCATGAGTTGGATACCCTTTCTCGTAGTCTTTCAATTACCTTAATGCATACGCAATGACCTTGCCGTTTTGCATAAGAACACAACCCAATCCTTTGTGTGAAGAGTCGCTATACACCACCAAATTTCCTATATTATCTCGTAATGACAACACAGGTGCCACACTGAGCCTCTTCTTCAATTCGGTAAAACTCTCTCCACATTTCTCCGTCCAAACAAATTTTACAGATTTTCTCGTCAAATTCGTCAACGGAGTGGCAATCTTGGAAAAATCTTGAATAAATCATTTGTAATATCCTGCCAATCCCAAGAAACTTCTCACTTCTGATGGAGTTCTCGATTGTTCCCAATTTATCACAGCTTCGACTTTTGATGGATCCACTGAAATCTTATCCTTATCAATTATATGCCCAAGAAATTATACATGTTCCAGCCAAAATTCACATTTAGAGAATTTCGCGTACAGTTTTTCTTTCTTTAACGTCTCTAGCGTCTGTCGTAAGTGTTCCACGTGTTCTTCTTAAGTTTTGGAGTACACCAAAATATCATCGATAAATACCACCACAAATTTGTCCAAAAATGGTTTAAACACCCTGTTAATCAAATCCATGAACGCTGCAGGGGCGTTTGTCAAACCAAAAGACATCACTAAAAATTCGTAATGTCCATACCGAGTTAGAAATGTCGTCTTCGGTACATCCTCCTTCCTTACTTTCAGTTGGTGATACCCACTTCTCAAATCTATTTTTGAGAAGTATCTAGCACCCTTCAATTGATCAAATAAGTTATTCTTGGCAACGAATATTTGTTTTTAATGGTGACTTTGTTTAATTCTCGATACTCAATGCACAGACGCATTGACCCATCCTTCTTCTTCACGAACAACACCGGTGCTCCCCACAGTGACACACTCGACTGAATGTACTTCTTGTCTAACAGTTCTTGCTGTTGCACCATTAGTTATTTCATCTCTACCGGAGCCATTACAGACGGGGCCTTTGATATGGAGCGGTTCTGGCGCTTAAGTCAATTCTTAATTCAATCTCTCACAAAGCGGAAGTCCCGCAAATTTTCCAGAAACACATCTATAAATTCCCTAACCACTGGTATTTCCTCCAATTTTACACCCTCCTTCTTTTGAATATCGACTATGTAAGCTAAATACCCTACACAGCCCTAATTCAACAACTTCTTGGCCTGCATAACCGTCAGACACCTCATTTGTCTAGGCGATTTGCTACCATGAAAAACTACCTTTGACGGAGTCATAAGGTTTATACACTTCTTTTGGCAATCAATTATCGCTCCATAATTGAATAGCCAATCCATTCCCAATATAACGTCAAACTCCCCAAGTTTTATCAGGATTAAATCTACTTTCATAACATTCTCCTTAATGTTCACCCTACAATTCTTGTATACGAATCTAACAGGAATCATCTTCCTATTCGCAATTTCTATGTTTAAAGGGAAATTCAACTCTTCACTAGGTATTTCCAACCTTTTAGCAAATTCATCAGATATAAACGAGCAAGTAGCACCCGAATCAAACAATTCATATGCATTTATATCATTGATTGGGATAATACCTGACACGACATCTTTTTACTGCACCGCGTCCTACACCGTCATGTTGAAGGTTCTTGATGTTGGCTTATTTGTTGACGTTGGCCCAGCAATAGTTAGTGTACCTCCACTAGCATTTCCTTTGCTTCCATTTGTCTCACCAAATTTCTTCTTTGGACACTCGCGAGCAAAATGATTCTTCGACCCGCAGGTGTGCAAGCATTCTTCTTGGGTTGAGTGTAATTTAGGGCAATGTGACCCTCCTGGCCACAATTAATGCATGCCCGCTTCCCCCTTAAGCACATACCCGCGTGAAACTTCTCGCATGTAGCACATGCGTCAATCTTCTTCCTTTGCTGGTTACCTTGCTGATTTCCATCTCCCACATTTGCGTTCCACTTCCTCTTCAAATTGTTGTTGCCATTTCCACTGTTACTACCTCCACCATTTTTAGCTTCACCTTCATTCTTCTTCTTCCTCTGCTCTTAGTTGTGTTTTGTTACAGCCTCACCTCCACTTTTAGCGAGAATTGCCTTCTCAAGCACTGCTGCAAACGTCTTTAACTGGAATAGTGAGACTTTGTTATACAACCATGGCTTTAGTCCCTACTCAAATCTCCTTGCCTTGCGCTCATCCGTATTCACCTGATATGGCGCAAACCTCGTTAACTCGTTGAACCTTGCTGTATATTCCGACACTGTCATTGTGCCCTACTTCAACTCCAGAAATTGCACCTCCATCTGGTTCTTCAAACTTTTTGGGAAATAGGTCTCAAAGAATATTTCCTTGAACCTTTCCCAAGACATTACCCCTTGACCTCCTCGGGTTTTATTGGCTTGCCACCAATAACTCGCCTTTTCCTTCAACATAAATGTTGCAAAAGCAGTCTTCTGATTTTCCCTTACCCTAGCAACATCGAAAATGTTCTCTATTTCCATAATCCCGGTCTGTAACTCAACAGGATTTATGGACCCATGGAATTCTGGTGGCCGCCTTGAAATCCTTAAAAGTCCTAGCTTGATTCTGTGGCTGATTCTGTAATGCTCCTGACAGTAGCGTTACAAATTGCTGAACTGGATTATCCTCAGCATTGTTGTTATTCTCAGGGTTTCTTTGTCGTGGTTGGCGTCTTGGAGGCATTTTCTGTTAAAATACACCCATTAGATTCTATTCAACCTTTTAAGTATTACGTACTTAAGTTTCACACTATAAAAGATTATCACGTAACACATAACACTTTTGAATAAAATAATAACTTTTATTCATTCATAATATTTTTTAAAAACATCGAAACAATAGCGTCACTGCTATTTACATTACTTTCCTGAACAATAAAAGTTTCAGGACAACTACATCATCATTGCATCCCATTGGTTATATCATACCCGGGATTTATATCTTATTTACTCAATGATCACATAATAATTACATTTATGACGTTCTATTAAAATGCTGCATAGCCTTACGACGCTCCTCTTCCATAATTCAGAACATTGTCCGGTGATCTAATATGTATGATGGCAGCGTCTCGAATTGAATAGGATAACACATGAATCGATCTTGAGCTCGATTGATCACGGTGTTGAATACGTTATTCATCTCTTCCATCTTCATCCTCTTTGCTTGTGCGTCTCTCTGCTATTCCGGCTCGTTGATAAGCTTCATCATATTCGTCCTCAGCTCTTGCCCTCTTCATAGCTTCTTCTTTCAACTTGTTCTTCAACTCTGCAATCTTTGCTATCATTCGCTCGTTCTCTCCTTCAGTGTGAACCAGCTTCTCTTTAACATTATTCAGGCGTTCCTCTCGATCCTAGATCTTGTCGTTCTTTTGTGCCATCTAGGTCTGCTGTTCAGCTACTATCTCTTGCAACTCCTCGACAGTATCTTGAAGTTCCACATTACGGTCATATACTTCGTCATACATACGGGCGGCAATCGAATTAAGTTAAATCTCTTCCTCCTCGTCCTCCTCATCCTCATCTGTTTGTGGCAGCTCAACGGGGTCCTCCTCGTCCGTCTCTATCTCAACATCCTCATCACGCAATCCTTCCTGCTCAACCACTGTGACCAACGAAATTGTTTCCCGTGGCAGTAGTTGTTCCCACACCACCTGAATATCTCAAAGCTCCTCCTCTCTAGGCATCTGGGATCTTTCCTCCCTAGCCTGACTAGATCCTCCTATATTAGCCATCATGACAACAAAATTTTAAGTTTTAATTATTAATCATTACTACTCGACACTCACAAGCACATAAGTTATAATCACATAAGCACATAAGTATTTTATTACTTCTTCCTTAAAACTGAATAGGCTCGTCAAAACTGAATAGTACTCTATCAATGATAACCAAAGACTGGAATCAAAATGTGGAATATATGTATCTGAGGGTCATAAGACCACGAACTATGTCCATAGTTGTAAGTAATCTTTCAACTCCAACTTTAACAGTCATAAGACTATAAGGACTCCTCGTACTTAGGGGGATCAGCCCTTCGTACAATGTATTGTGCACAAACATTTCAACGCTAAGCGTAAATTATCCCCTAATAATAGGGTTGTTCATCAAAGTATTTAGAGTACAAGTCCGCACCACAGAAAGTTTGGTTTGGATACATTTTAAGGGTAATTTGGAATTCAACGGTCATCAACTAAGGATTAGTTGAATACAATATTGATAACATCATGCTATGGAATAATCATAACTGAATCGACATTGTAAATTAAGATCATACTTTAGGAATAAACTAATAGCATAAACATCAAATAATCATAACGTACCTTGCTTGAACAATATTAAGCCAATGTTATTTAGAATTGAGTACTAAGCATGCATAACAAATAGTAATTTAAACGATAAAACTTGTTCAACATGAGTATATCAAAATATGTAAGCTTGCATGCTAGATAACAAGTTAAAGATAAGAATAACTTGTTCAATATCAGAATAAGATTTAGAAATCATAAACAAACTAAATACATGAACTTGCTCAATCATAAGAATAAACTTGCATAATTTAATAAATGAACTAGCTCAACAAAAGTGTAGAGCTAGAAAACTTGCTCAATTATAAAAGTAGAATTAAAGAGCTTGCTCAATGTAAAAAGATAAGTTTAGAAACTTGCCTCGAGCGTAAGCTATAATATTAAAACTCACGTTCACCTATACATAGTATTAAAACCACAACATCTTAGACATACTAATATTCACTTTTTAATATAATACGTATTTCTACCTAAACTTGTTATTTTAGTACAAGTCTTATGCTACCATACAAATATCACAAATTCATAAGTGTTAACCTTCACAACACCTGTTTACTATTCATCATGCTTAATAAATCACAACATGTCATTTTCATAGTTTACTAACTCCTTATAACATTCGAATTACTAACCACATTTCACTATGGTGTTTTAACCTTGTCATTACACATTTGACATGCTAACATAACCTTAACCCATGTTATGTTGTTATCCTGTGTCTGCAGAATAACAGTGAACTCATTGTCTCAGAGGTGGTATGGTAAGCTTGCCGCCATACGAAAGTTGGGGACCGGCCAAGTATTTACGCTGTGTGGTATGTCAAGTATAGCCATTTCTAGACTTAACATTCGCGTAAACTGTTGTGCAAAGTCTTGTGATGTAACCGTAAAGGCATGAATAAAAGATGTTTAATTTAGCCCAACTAACATGAATTTCACCCACCAAACAGTAATATTAACACGTACAAATGATATATAACTATCATAAACATGTTTGCCAACATATTCAACCAATTAGAACAATTTAACAACAACTTAAGCTAGTTTAATTTCTCAAATTCCATGTTTTTACACAAAACTCCATTTTTTGACATCCTTTACAAAATTCATCACTTTGATTTTAATTTTACACCAAATCACTCCATTCAAACTGCATTTTCTTCATTTCTTAACGAACTAGCATAAACAATACTCAATTGACAGTTTAACATATGAATTGACCAACAAAATTGGTACTTACATAAGCCACATAAGAAAATATATATACTGTCATTAATTTCCTACTTTTTAACTGTAATTAGCATAGCAAATTCTTGTTTACATATAAATTCAACCATCACAATACGTATAATCACAAGTAACCAATTGTTACAGCAACAATTCAAAAGATGAAATTCACACGAACATGAAATTTTTTTAGTAAACTCTATATGCCTATATATATATATATATATATATATATATATATATATATATATATATACACACACACACACACACACACAATACCAAGGTTTAGATAAAATACCTTCAATTAGCTTGGAAATCCTCTTTGTTAAACACTTGAAATTGTTCTTCTCTACTCAAGCTCTCTCAAATTCTCTCACAATTCTCTCTAATGTTCTTTCTTTAGCTAAGCCAATAACAAGATACGTAAACTAACTAATAGCCAAGTATGCGTAATAATAAAAGAAAACCCATACATGATTATAATAAGCCTAATCAATTACAACATATAACGTATAGATTATAAATATATTATATTTATTATTTTAATTTATTTTATTTAGATTATTTAAATTTAAAAATTAAAATCTAAAAGCCATAAGGCTTTGTTTGGCAAAAAGTCTTTAAAATAAAGACTTAATATATTTAAGCTTTGTTGTTTGGCAAAAACTAAATTAAACTCCTTAATTTATTTTAATAAACAATTTAGTTTATAACTTATAATCACATATTAATTATTTGAATTTCCATATCCAACATTAACCAATTAAATTAATTACACACTATATTTTAATTAAATATACCATTTAAACAAATAACACAAAATTATAATTTCATTATAATTTTATTTAATAATTTAATATACCATTTAAATTATTAAATCAACACAACAATATAACATCTCACGTTATATTATAACTCTCTAAATTATAAATTAATTTAATTTAGAATATTATCTAATAAATTTAGATTCATAAATATTTATTAACAACCACTACATCAATAAAATATTTATTCAACAATTTCAACAATAACCTCATCAAATAAATATTTATATAATCTAATAAATATTTAAAATTACAATTTGAAATTTCAGATTGTTACATCCTTCCCTCCTTACAAGGATTCTGTCCCCAGAATCACAATTCAAACAATCAAATTGTCACATTCTTTCCTCCTTATAAAGATTCTGTCTCCAGAATCGAAGACACAGACTAAATAAATAACTCAGGGTAATTCTTCATCATTTTTGCTTTGAGTTCCCACGTAGCCTCTTCGACATTGTGGTTCCTCCATATCACCTTCACAGAAGGTATCACTTTATTCATGAGCACTTGTTCTTTCCTGTCGACTATCTGGATAGGAATCTCTTCATATGACAAACTTTTACTGAACTGCAACGGTTCATACTCGATCACATGTTTGTAATCGGGTTTATACGGTCGCAACACCGATACATGAAAAACATTGTGAACGTGTTCTAATTCTGGAGATAAAGCTACCTAATAAGCTACTTCTCCCACTCTGCGTAGAATCTCGAAAGGTCCAATAAACCTTGGGCTTAGCTTTCCCTTCTTGCCGAAACAAATTTTCCCCTTCCAAGGAGAAACTTTTAGGAACACGAAATTTCCTGCTTCAAACCTGGAGCTGATGCGTATGAGGAAGAAAGTGCAAGAAGGTGTTATGCCGGAAGCAAGAATCAATGAAGAAGGAATACTTCGAGTCAACTCCAGACTATGTGTTCCAAACGACCCTGATTTAAAGTATAAAATCATGATGGTGGCGCACAACACACCGTTTGCAATCCATCCTGGGAGTACCAAAACGTATCGTGATTTTCGACATACATTTTGGTGGAGCAATATGAAGAGAGAGATCGCGGAGTTTATCTCAAGGTGGCTAACTTGTCAACGAGTCAAGGCAGAGCATCAAGTACCAAAAGGTCCATTGCACCCACTTAAAATTCTAGAATAGAAGTGGGAGCACATTACCATGAATTTCATTACCAGTCTTCCCAAGGTTTCTCAAGGCATAGATGCAATTTGGGTCATTGTTGATAGATTAACCAAGTCGGCTCATTTCTTACCTATACGAGAAACTTATACACTTGAACGTCTTGCTCGTATGTACATAAACGAGATTGTAAGATTGCATGGTATGCCAGTATCCATAGTTTCTGATCGAACCCCAAGATTCACTTCAAGATTTTGCGTTAGTTTACAAAAAGCTATGGGCACGTATTTACGATTTAGTTCGGCTTATCATCCTCAAACGGACGGGCAGTCAGAGAGGACTATTCAAACTCTTGAAGATCTATTAAGACTCTATATCCTTGACTTCAAGGGAAGTTGGGACAAGTTCTTACCATTGGTGGAGTTTTCCTACAACAACAGTTATAAAGCAAGTATTGGCATGGCTCCATTCGAGGCATTGTATGGAAGAAATTGTCGTTCTCCAGTATGCTGGGATGAGGTGGGTGAAGCAACGTTGTTGGGACCAGAGTTGGTATGTATGACTACGAAAAAGATTCAAACGATCCGACAACGTATAAAAACCTCACAAGATCGACAAAAGAGTTTTGCTGATCTTCATCGAAAGGACGTGGAATTCAATATTGGAGAACATGTGTTGTTACGTGTTGCTCCATGGAAAGGAGTTACGAGATTTAGAAAGAGAGGAAAACTCAATCCTCGATTCATTAGCCCATTTTTAATCCTCGAACGAGTAGGAACTGTGGCCTATAGACTCGCCTTACCGCCATGTATGTCTCGTGTTCATAACGTTTTTCACATATCTATGTTACGTAAATATGTGAAAGACCCGAACCACATTATTAAGTTAGAACCGGACAAAATAGCAGAAGATTTAACGTATGAAGAGGTTCTTGTTAAAATCTTGTATAAAAAGGAGCATATTTTACGCTCCAAGGTTATACCTCAAGTCAAAGTTTTGTGCAAAAACCACGATGTTGAGGAAATGACCTGGGAGTTAGAATCTGAAATGAAATCAAGATATCCTCACATATTCATCATACCAGGTATGTACCCTAATTTCGAGGGTGAAATTTTATAAGAAGGGGAGGTTGTAAGACCCCAACTTTTATGAATAAAGATGAATTTTCTATAAATATCATTTTTGAATATTATGAAATGAATTTAATATAATGTTATAGTTGTGGGTAATATTTATAAATTTTGCAAGGTACGCAAGTTGTTATATTATATTCGATTGGTCAGGGAATATTCGTTTTAACAGGGAATATTCGTACGACGGCACAATCATTGGTGGACCCCACAATAGAATTATTATCGGATTGAGAAAAAGACAAAAATATCTTTTTATAAAAATAACGGCGAAAGTTTTACCGTTAACACTGTTGGAATACACGTGGTTAAAATCTGATGTCTGGCGTTGTTGCACAAGCGATGTACGCAGATTGTATAAATATTTTGAATTATTGATTCTTACGTAAGAAGGCACTACTCAATAATTGTTACAGTAATTAATGTTCAATATTTTATTTTATTGATTCAATAATTGTTGCGTTGATATTTTATATTATTATTGTTTCAATAATTGTCACTGCACATGATTTCTCATTATCAGATCAATAATTTATATTATTTGAATAATATTATTAGATAGCATTATTGGCAATGTCTAGAAAGTTCTGTCAAGGAGAGGTTTGGTCACCTAATTGTGCGCCAATAAGGAGAAATCCTTATTGGAAAGTCCTCTCTTTCCTGGGAATGGCCTGGTTGTCATAATTGTGATTCTGTAATATTATTTGTGATTAATTAATTATTGATTTATATGATAAGAAAATATAAATTTTTATGTGGATATAAATGAAGGAATTTAATGTTGAGGTGTTTTGTCGGAATGGAGGTATTAAAAAAATCAAATCAGTGTTCTTAAAGCTCTATTGCGTGAGTTATAATTTTGATCCGACCGTTGGATTATTATGATTTCTGGATATGTTAAACATATATAAGTTGAGTATATGTCCACAAATTTTGAACCGTTAAAAATTAGCGTATGATTTATTATGAATTTTAAGAGGTGTTGAAAATTGTCCGTTTATGGAATTCGGATATTTTCTGTTTGGAATTTGGAAAAACTTTCTTCTGCAAAGTTGTAGAGAATTCGATTTTGTGTGGAATGGACATAAAATTCTTATTTTTCTGATAAAAGGGCTTTTATTATGAATTACTGAAGTTTAGGAAAATAAAATATTTTTATTAAAATTGGGTGGGACCCACTTTTGTTTTCAAACTTGTGAAATTTGAAATTTTTGTTCCAAGTTGGTCGCCATTCATTTGGTGGGTGGGCGAAGATCTGAAAAAAAATAATAATAATATTATTTTATTATTTTAGTTTCTATATGCGTTAAAGCATTTTTCTATAAATAAAGCGCTTAAGTTAGAATTGAAAATCACAATGAATCGAGAATTCTTCTTCTATAATCTTGGCGTATTTCTTTTGAGTTTTAGAAAGCTTTGAGCGTAGAAAATAGTGAAATCTTTCTTCAAGAATATCCCCGCTATACCAGTTGGAATACTCTTCTTTTCAAGGTAAGGGATGTTATTTTTGTTCAATATTTGCTTGCAATAATATTTTCTTCCATACTCTGTAGTATGTAAGTAATATTATTTCGTTTTAGATTTTGAATTCTATACTCGTTTTGTTAAAATTTTTGCTTCTATACTCCATGAAATTAGTAGAATATCCTTGATATTTGCGCTTCATCCAGTATCTTTTCATGAAAATATTATTCTGAGCATTCTTGATAAGTTTTAACTTTTTCATGCCGGAGTACTATTCACGGGGTTACTATTCCCGAAGTACTCTTCACGGGGTACTATTCACTCGAGTACTATTCACCCAGGGTACTATTCATGATAAAAATTGATTTTTTTTCGGTCCAAATTATTTTTGGTACAATATTATTCTTGAATTTTACTCCACAAAGCAGTATCATGTTGACAATTTGGACGTTATTGATTTCTTGATAAATTAAATTATAAATCTTTAAATATTTATCCTTGAACTTGTTTTATTGAATTCTTATATCATTGTCGTCATCCTCATGTTTATATTATGTTGAAAGTCATCTGTGGCCTATAGTGCATAGATGGACTTGGTATAATTATGACTAGGGATTATTCGGTATAATCATGACCGTAATGTTACAAATGATGTGGTAAAAGTCCTCATTGGCTCGTAGAGCATTGATGGACAGTTGTTGGCATGATCATAACCATTGATGAATACACGAATATCCTTGGCCCGTAGCGCATGGATAATTTGTGGTCGTGATACTAAAGAATATCCTTGGCCGTAGTGCAGGGGTGATTCGATGATGTGGATTATTTATTAAGCTGAGTCTCAGTGATAAAAGTGATGAAAAACCTTTTAAATCATAGAAGATAGTAGATTTTATGCTCTACTTGACTCTTCTAATGGATTGCACGTTCCTCTGTAGTTAAACTTGATGTTTGTTATATTTTATCAGTTTAACACTGTTGAAGGCTAACGATAAATTATTCTACATTATCTTAGTCATAATATTTCTTACTGGGCTAGTTGAGCTCACCCTTTTACTTTCATCGTCCTCTTCGGGAAATGAGAACGTAGTCGGGACTAGTCGGGAAATGGAGTGATGGTCCAGATGATAGCATTAGTAGTCCTCACTATTCTATGAAATAGTGTAATAATAAATGTATTGAGGACTCCATTTGAGTTGAATACTGTCTAGATGACAATATTCGTTTTAAAACTCTCAGTTTATGTTTTGTCGTATTTTACACGACAGTTGTATTATTAAGTTGTATTTGAATTTTATACCATGTATTTGGTACTCAAGATGGGTGATGTATACCTATTTTGGGGGCATCACAGTTGGTATCAAAGCTTAGGGATATGATCTCTGGCTGAGATGTGAGACAAGAACTAGGAGGGGAGATACGGGGAATTTCTTCGCTAGTATGACCTACCTAAGTTTATTTGGTATTTAATTGGTCGGTCAGAGTATAGGGATAATATGTGACTTGTCAATTAACCCTTATTTTGTGGCAGTATTTGAAAATGACATCCGAGAATGTTGAGAATAGCAATGGAGCACAGGAGACCGTTGAGTCTCCACAGATCCATAATCAGGATAATGTGCATCAAGAAGGCGACAATCCTCATGCAAACAACAACACTGACCAAATGATGAATGATGGAATGTTCAGAGGCTTTCTGCAATTCATGCAACATCAGGCAAGAGAGACTCATGTCCAAAATGCAGGTGGAAGCACTAGAAACTCTCGGACGGTCACTACTAAACAGTTCAAGGAGCTAGGACCACCGAAGTTTTTTAGAGAGCCAAAATCACTTAAGGCGGAGACGTGGATAAAGCAGATCAACAAGATATTTGATGTCTTGGGATGCTCCGAGGAGCAAAAGGTTCCCTTTGCCACCTTCATGTTGCGGTCAGAAGTAGATTACTGGTGGGAATCTATAAAGCGTACTCAACCTGCCGCACTGAAGATGTCTTGGGAGAAGTTCCAAGAACTATTCAATGACAAGTACTTTCCCGAAAGTATTCGTCACATGAAAGGGGTAGAGTTCATTAAACTAGAGCAAAACAACATGACCGTGTCACAGTACGAAGCCAAGTTTGCTGAGTTGTCCCGGTTTGTGTCCCACTTAGTTAATAATGAGGAGAGAATGATGCGGATGTTTCTAAGATGTTTGAAACCTGAGATACGTCAATACCTTATCTCTCACAAACTTTGCTTGTATTCAGATGTTGTGAATAAGGCTCAGTTATTGGAACGTGATAATGAGTCAACCCAACCACGAGAGAGCAAGCGGTGCAAGAAATGATAATACCGGTAGTAGCCATCATGAGCGATGACAACAAACGTGGAGGGTCAACATGTCAGAAATGGTAACCACTTCAGTGGTAATCATGGCCAAGACAATAAGAGTGGACATTTCAAGAAGAGGAGATTCAACAATGATGGAAAGACGTCAAAGACCAAAGACCCCGTTGTTAAGGAAGTAGAGCGACCACCTATCATATGCTTCAAATGCGGAGGGGAGGGACACATCAGTCTAAACTACGCGATGCAGTCCAAAGCGTGTTATAATTATGGAAGAGAAGGTCACCTAGCCCGATTTTGTCATGCACCGAAGACAAGTCCAGCTGGGATGGAGGCACCAAAGGCCGTCCCAGAAAAGTCAAAGCCGGTAGTTCAAGGGAGAGCATTTACTGTGACCTCCCAGAAAGCAAGGAACCCGAACGAGGTCATCACGAGTAAGCTTATCATAAACTCTAGCAAAGTCTATACCTTATTTGATACCGGTTCTACCCATTCTTTTATTTCTCCTACTTGAGCTCAACATTTAAATTTGACTCCAGAGAAATTAGACTTTGACTTATCTGTTGAAACTCCGTTGGGAGAAACCTTCATTACATCCACTGTTTATAAGTCTTGTTTGGTTCAAATCGGTACCCTCACATTACCTGTCGATCTTATTTCATTGAAAATACTTGCATTTGACGTAATTCTAGGGATTGATTGGTTAACTACTCATCATGCAAAAATTAATTATTTTCGTAAGGTTGTTAGCTTTCATATTCCTAACCAACCTATTATGCGAATTCAAGCAACCAAACCATTAAAATTAATCACTGTCATCTCAAGCCATAAAGCTATTCGTTTATTAAAAAATAAATGTCAAGCTTTCTTAGCTCATGTCACGAATTTAAACAAAAATACGTCAGTTTTGAATGATATTTCTATTATTAATAAATTTGCTGACGTATTCCCTGAAGAACTTCCTAGCCTACCCTAGAACAAGAAATTGAATTTTGTATCGACCTTGAACCTGGTACAAAACCCATTTCCAAAGCCCCATATTGAATGGCTCCTATTGAACTTCAGGAGTTAAAGACCCAATAATAGTAATTGTTAGACATCGGTTTCATTCGTCCTAGTACTTCTCCTTGGGGTGCTCCTGTTCTATTCGTGAGGAAGAAAGATGGGAGTATGCGACTTTGTATTAATTATTGGGAGTTGAATCATATCACCATCAAGAATAGGTACCTATTGCCACGTATTAATGACCTGTTTGACCAGTTACAAGGCGCCAAATTCTTTTCAAAGATCGATCTTTGTTCCGGATATCATCAGTTAAAGATTAGAACCGATGACATTCCAACGACGGCTTTCAGAACTCGGTACGGGCATTATGAATTCCTAGTCATGTCTTTTGGATTGACTAATACTCCTGCTGCCTTCGTGTGGTATGGACATAAAATTTATATTTTTCTAATAAAAGGGCTATTTATTATGAATTACTGAAGTTTAGGAAAATAAAATATTTTTTTATTAAAATTGGGTGGGACCCACTTTTGTTTTTCAAACTTGTGGGCTGAAATTTTTGTTCCAAGTTGGCTGCTCATTTGGTGGGTGGACGTAAAGATTGAAAAAAATAATAATATTATTATTTTATTATTTTAGTCTCCTATGGCGTTCTAGCATTTTCCTATAAATAGGCGCTTAAGTTAGAATTGAAAATCACACCAGAATCAGAGAATTCTTCTTCTATAATCTTGAGCGTATTTCTTTCAAGTTTTAGAAAGCTTTAAGCGTAGAAAATAGTGAAAGTTTTCTTCAAGAATATCCCTGCTATACTAGTTGGAATACTCTTCTTTTCAAGGTAATGGATGTTATTTTTGTTCAATATTCGCTTGAAATAATATTTTCTTCCATACTCTGTAGTATGTAAGTAATATTATTTCGTTTCAGATTTTGAATTCTATACTTGTTTTGTTAAAATTTTGGCTTCTATACTCCATGAAATTAGTAGAATGTCCTTGATATTTGCACTTCATCCAGTATCTTTTCATGAAAATATTATTCTGAGCATTCTTGATAAGTTTTAACTTTTTCATGTCGGAGTACTATTCACGGGGTTATTATTCCCGAAGTACTATTCGTGGGGTACTATTCACTCGAGTACTATTCACCCAGGGTACTATTCATGATAAAAATTGATTCGTTTTCGGTCCAAATTATTTTTGGTACAATATTATTCTTGAATTTTACTCCACAAAGCAGTATCATTTTGACAATTTGGACGTTATTGATTTCTTGATAAATTAAATTATAAATCTTTAAATATTTATCCTTGAACTTGTTTTATAGAATTATTATATCATTGTCATCATCCTTATGTATATATTATGTTGAAAGTCATCTGTGGCCTGTAGTGCATAGATGGACTTGGTATGATTATGACCAGGGATTATTCAGTATAATCATGACCGTAATGTTACAAATGATGTGGTAAAAGTCCTCATTGGCCCGTAGAGCATTGATGGACAGTTGTTAGCATGATCATGACCATTGATGAATACACGAATATCCTTGGCCCGTAGTGCATGGATAATTTGTGGTCGTGATACTAAAGAATATCATTGGCCATAGTGCAGGGGTGATTCGATGATGTGGATTATTTATTAAGCTGAGTCTCGGCGATAAAAGTGATGAAAAACCTTTTAAATCATAGAAGATAGTAGATTTTATGCTCTATTTGACTCTTCTAATGGATTGCATGTTCCGCTGTAGTTAAACTTGATGTTTGTTATATTTTATCAGTTTAACATTGTTGAAGGCTAACGATAAATTTTTCTACATTATCTTAGTCATAATATTTCTTACTGGGCTAATTGGGCTCACCCTTTTGCTTTCATCGTCCTCTTCAGGAAATGAGAACGTAACCGGGACTAGTCAAGGAACGGAGTGACGGTCCAGATGATAGCATTAGTAGTCCTCACTATTCTATGAAATAATGTGATAATAAATATATTGAGGACTACATTTGAGTTGAAATCATCTAGAAGACAATATTCGTTTAAAACTCTCGGTTTATGTTTTGTCGTATATTTTTACGCAGTTGTATTATTAAGTTGTATTTAAATTTTGTACAATGTATTTGGCGACTCAAGATGGGTGGTGTATACTATTTTGGGGGGCGTCACAGTTAGTATCAAAGCTTAGGATATGATCCTCGGCCGAGATGTGAGACAAGAACTTCGGAGGGAGAGAGGCAGTGCGACTCAACTCGCCAAGACTTGAAGATGTCTTGGGAGAAGTTCCAAGAAGCATTTCAACGACAAGTACTTTCCCGAAAGTATTCGTCACATGAAAGAGGTAGAGTTCATTAAACTGGAGCAAAACAACATGACTGTGTCACAGTACCAAGCCAAGTTTGCTGAGTTGTCCCGGTTTGCGTCCCACTTAGTTGATAATGAGGAGAGAATGATGTGGATGTTTTTAAGAGGTTTGAAACCCGAGATACGTCAATACCTTATCTCTCACAAACTTTGTTTGTATTCAGATGTTGTGAATAGGGCTCAGTTATTGCAACGTGATAATGAGTCAACCCAATCAGCCGGCAAAATGATAATACCATTGGTAGCAGTCATCGAAGCGGTGACAACAAACGTGGAGGGAATCAACATGTCAAAAATGGTAACCACATCGGTGGTAATCATGGCCAAGACAATAAAAGTGGACATTTCAAGAAGAGGAGATTCAATAATGATGGAAAGACGTCAGCACCAGCACCCGTTGTTAAGGAAGGAGAGCGACCACCTATCATATGCTTCAAATGCGGAGGGGAGGGACACATCAGTCGAAACTGCACGATGCAGTCCAAAACATATTATAATTATGGAAGAGAAAGTCACCTAACCCAATTTTGTCGTGCACCGAAGACAAGCCCAGCTGGGATGGAGGCACCAAAGGCCGTCCCTGAAAAGTCAAAGTCGATAGTTCAAGGGAGAGCGTTTGTTGTGATCTCCCAGAAAGCAAGGAACCCAAACGAGGTATAAGCTTATCATAAACTCTAGCGAATTCTATACCTTATTTGATACTGGTTCTACCCATTCTTTTATTTCTCCTACTTGCGCTCAAAGTTTAAATTTGACTCCGAAGAAATTAGACTTTGACTTATCTGTTGAAACTCCGTTGGGAGAAACCTTCATTACATCCACTATTTATAAGTCTTGTTTGGTTCAAATCGGTACCCTCACATTACCTTTCGATCTTATTTCATTGAAAATACTTGCATTTGACGTAATTCTAGGGATTGATTGGTTAACTACTCATCATGCCAAAATTGATTGTTTTCGTAAGGTTGTTAGCTTTCATATTCCTAACCAACCTATTATGCGAATTCAAGCAACCAAACCATTAAAATCAATCACTGTCATCTCACGCCATAAAGTTATTCGTTCATTTCATTCGAGTTCCACATTCTCATCATACGTATCCATTTTCTATACTTGGTACACATCGAGTCTCTAACAGTTTCAATATGGTACGCTGAGTGGTTTCCCACAAACAACCAACAAACTAGGTTCTGAGGTTCTAGTTTGTATATACCTTCGCTCTATGAAGGAATCATTTAGCCCAGATACCATACATCAACTACTAAAGAGTACAATTGTATCATACTTAAATATAACTTTTATTCTTAACTTCTTTATCATTCTCTTCCTATAGACATTGTCTATTTATTATCACCTTACATCCTTATTATTGGAGTTGGGTAACCCCACATTCATATTCCTTATAACTCTGCAAGATTCTTCTTTGAATCCTTTCATGCATGTTTTAATCCCTTCTTTATAAATTTCTTAAATTACTTCTTATTGTTCAAACTCTATTTGAGCTTATTCTTTCATTATCTTCATCTTCCTTCTCTAAGGTTATAGCCTACGGTACTCCTACCTAAGGTTTATAACCTACAGCTTTGATACCAACTGTAACGACCCCAAAATTCATACAATTTAATTATTAACTTCGGTCGTTAATAACACATCTACCTTTTGATTTTACATCATTATTTGATGTTGAACTTTATAAAATATGGAATAATTTAAACTTTTATGTCTTCTTACTTTAATTCCCTAAATCAAAACCTTTATCATCTACATGTCTTTGAATCAATCTTATTTTATGATTCACTTTATCACTGTTATTATATAAAATTTTACATTTTAATTCGATAACCTTTACATATCAGATAACTCTAACTTTAGCTTTACAACTCAACATAAAACTATACATCATAAAACATTTAGTACATCTCATGAATCTTAATCCTGGTATAAAGAAATAACAACTTTAGCTAAAATATTAATCTTCGTGTATTATTTCTGATCCACGTCATTCAAGTAGCACATAGTGTTACCTTCAATCCTTAACATGCAAAAATGGTTATTTGCAAGGTTGAGCTCGACAGCCCAGCAAGATCTAACAGTTTTCATGCATCACATATCACATAATAGCATGCTCAACATATAACATACATGCTGCAATTCATATACCAAGTATAAAGATTGAGTTCCGTACTCAATCAGCATGATTTAATCAATCAACGTAGTCATAAATTGACTTTAACATTTCATACTTTCAACATATAAATAACACATCATGCTCTTTGCAATAAAGATTTAAAACAGTTAATCATCAAGTTCACATAGCAAATAGGAACTGAAAGACTTGCCTTGATCGTTGTTTACCAATAATAGGTTTAACGACTTACAAATATATCTCGCACTTCATGTGCCCTACACAATTATATAATCATTCACATTAACTATTAGTCACATAGAAATGCGTAGTAATTGTAATGTAAACTCTACTCCACATCTCATAATCCTTCTTGTTAATTAGCACACAATGTGTAAGACCCCAACTTATTATAAATAAAATTGAATTTTCTCTATTCATTATCTCGAAATAATATGGAGTTAATTTGATATAATACTTTGGTTATGGGTGAAATGTGCAAATTTTGCAAAATAAGCAAGTGGTTATAAAATATTCATTTTTTTGTCGGGGAATATTCGTTTGGTCGTGGAATATTCTTGTTGTCGGGGAATATTCGTACGACGGCGCAGCCATTTGTAGGTCCCATAATAGAATAACTGTCGGATGAAGAAAACGACAAGTTTGAGTTTTTATAAATAACGGCGTAGTTGTTACCGTTAACACTGTTGGAATACCCGGTGGTTAAAATACAGTAAAACGCGTGGTTGCACAGTAGCACAAGGTATTACATAGTATTTTTGAATTATTAATTCTTACGTAAGAAAGCAATACTCAATATTTGTTATAGTAATTACTGTTCAATATTTTATTTTATTGATTCAATAATTGCTGCGTTGATATTTTATATTATTGTTGTTTCAATAATTGTCATTGCACAGTATTTCTCATTATCAGATCAATAATTCATATTATTTGAATAATATTATTAGATAGCATTATTGGCAATGTCTAAGGAAGTTCTGTCTAAGAAAGGGGTTTGGTCACATAATTACGCGTCAGTAAGGAGAAATCTTTATCGAAAAGCCCCCTCTTTCCTTGGAACGACCTGGTTGTCATAATTGTGATTCTGTAATTTTATTGTGAATAATTAATTATTGATTTATATGATAAGAAAATATTTATTTTATGTGGATGAATAGGGAAATATTTATTTTGTGTGGACATAAATGAAGAAATTAATGATGAGGTATTTTATCAGTATTTTATCGGAATTGAGGTATTAAAAATCGTTCGTATGTGGATTTCGGATATTTTCTGTTTGGAACTTGAAAAAACTTAAAGCTACAAAGTTGTAGAAAATTCGATTTTGTATAGAATGGACATAAAATTCGTATTTTTCTGATAAAAGAGCTATTTATTATGAATTATTGAAGTTTCAAAAATTAAATATTTTTTATATTAAAATTGGGTGGGACCCACTTTTGTTTGAAGACATGTGGACTGCAAAAAATTCTTCCAAGATGGCTGCTCAACAATTCAAATGAAGTGTGCGTAGAGGAAAGAAAGAAAAAATAATATTCTATTAATTTAGTCTCCTTTGGCGTTCTAGCGTTTTCCTATAAATAGGTGCTTAGGTTAGAATTGAAAATCACACCAGAAACAAGTTTTCTCTTTATATATATTATCGAGCGTATTTTGTGAGTATTTAGATACTTTGAGAGTTGCTATTCAGTTCAAGTTTCCTTCGGCTTTACATCCGATATTCCGATCAAAAATACTATTATTTTAAGGTAAGGAATGTTATTTTTCTTCGTAAATGATATTATTTTCTTCAATATCATTATGCTGAAATATTGATATAAATTTTATTGTAGAATTTTTACCTTTTTGTGTCGGGGTTACTATTCACGTATATGACACTATTCACTAAAAAATAAAATTTTCTTTTTGTTGTCCCAGATGTCTATTATGGTTACTATATTTGATTGTATCCATGTTTTGATCTTCATTCTTCAATTTTACTCTATTATGTTTTATTATGAAGTATTTTTAAACTTGAATTATCTAAAGTACGAATCTCTAATCTTTGTCATTTTATCTTCTTTGGATTCATTCTCTAAAATGTTTTCATCATCCTCGGTCCTTAATGGTGATACTTGATGAATATCTTTGGCAGTAGTGCAAAAGATGAATGATTACTGATGAATATCTTTGGCCGTAGTGCAAAGATGAGCAGTGTTGAGATGAACATGACTAAATTTGGTGATATAAATGAATATCTTTGGCCCGTAGTGCAAAGATGAATATTTGATGCAAGATGTATATTGATTGATGTTACAGGGATAAAATATTGATGATGGACTTTCCCGTACATTCGCTGCAGTTGTTAATCTAAAACTTGTTGTCTATTATATTCTATCAGACTTTTCCCTGTTGAAGACTAAGGATAATTTGTTGTATATTATCTTAGTTATAATATTCTTTACTGGGCTAGTTGAGCTCACCCTTTTACTTTTTGTTCCATTTTTCTTCTCAAGAAGCAAGAATATAGCAGGAACCAGTCGGAGTATAGAGTGATGGTCCTAGACAATTGTTTTAGCAGTCCTCACTATTTTTGTAAAATATTGCATCAATAATTATAATGAGAACTTTATTTGGGTGTGGATATTGTCTAGAAGATAATATTTGTATTTAAACTCACATTATGTGTTGTCGTATTTTGCACTACAATTGTAATAATAAAGTTGTAGTTGTTTTCTGTACCATGTATTTGGCGACTCAGAATGGGTGATGTATACCTATTTTGGGGGCGTCACAGTTGGTATCAGAGCTTAGGGATATGGTCTCTGGTAGAGATCGAGGAATAGAACTAGGAGGGGAGAGACGAGTAAATCCTTCGCTAGTGTGTCCTACCTAAGCTTATTTGTTGGTCGGTCATAATATAGGGATATTATGTGATATGTTAATTTGTTTAATTAACCCCTATTTTATGGCATTTTTTAAGAATGGCAGCTAAGAACGTTAACAATGGAGTGTATGAGACCGTGGAACAACCTTCAATCACCAACCAGGAGAACGTGCAACAGGAAGGCAATATTCCTCCTGTAAACAACACTACCGAACAAACGATGAATGATGGGATGTTTAGAAGCTTTTCGCAGTTCATGCAAAATCAGACGAGGGAGACTCGTGTACAAAATACGGGTGGAAATGATAGCAACGCGCGGTTTGTCACAGCCAAGCAGTTTAAGGAGTTGGGACCACCAGAATTCTGGGGAAAGCTGGATCTGATTAAGGCGGAAACGTGGGTCAAGCAAACTACCAAGATATTCGATGTCTTAGGATGCACGGAAGAACAGAAGGTTCCATTCGCCACCTTAATGTTCCGTGGTGAGGCAGATTACTGGTGGGAATCTGTGAAGCGTACCCAGCCAGTCGCACTCAATATGTCTTGGGAAAGATTTCAGAAACTGTTCAATGACAAGTACTTTCCTGAAAGTATTCGTCATATGAAGGAGGTAGAGTTTATTAGACTGGAATAAAACAACAAGACGGTGTCCCAAAGATGCGGCGAAGTTAGCGGAGTTATCGAGTTTGCACCTCGTTTGGTAGAGAATGAGGAGCGTATGACATGGATGTTTACGAGAGGTCTAAAAACACGAGATTCGTCGATACCTCATCTCTCACAAATTTTCTCTCGTATTCAGGATGTTGTCAACATGGCTCAATTATTAGAGCAAGATAGTGAGTATGTTCAACCAAGGGACCACAACTAGGGTCATACCGGTGACAGCAGTCATTGGAGCGATGATAACCAGCGAGGAGGGAAAAATTCGGACAAAAGCGGTAACCACTCGAGTGGTAATCGTGGCCATGATAACAGGAGAAGTGAGTCAAGTGGAAATTTCAAAAACATGAGATTCAACAATGATGGGAAGACATCAGCAGTGAAGACCAAAGACCAACAACAAATTCTAGGGGAAGAAACGGCCTTGGTTAGATCTGCTGAGATGTGGAGAGGAGGGACATATAAGTCCAAACTGTTCACAGCCTTCCAAGGTGTGTTTTAGTTATGGAAAAGACGGTCATATAGCCTGGTTTTATCTGGTAGCGAAGTCAAGTCCAACTGGGACGGCGGCACCAAAGGTGACTAAGGAGAAAACAAAGTCGGTGGTTCAAGGGAGGGCGTTTGTCGTGACTGGCCAAAACGCGAGAAACCCAGACGAGGTGATCACGGGTAAGCTAATCTTGAACTCTTGCGAAGTTTATACCTTACTAGATACCGGTTCTACCCATTATTTTATCTCTCCTACTTGTGCTCAACGTTTAAACTTGACTCTGGAGAAATTAGACTTTGACTTATCTGTGGAGACTCCGTTAGGAGAAACCTTTATCACATCCACTATTTATAAATCTTACTTGATCCAAGTTGGCACAATCACATTACCTGTTGATCTTATCTCTTTAAAGATACTTGCATTTGATGTGATTTAAGGGATTGATTGGTTAACCACTCATCATGCCAAAATTGATTGTTTTCGTAAGGTTGTTAGTTTTCATATTCCTAACCAACCTGTTATACGAATTCAAGCAACTAAACCAATAAAATCAGTCACTGTCATATCAAGCCATAAAGCTATTCGTTTATTAAAAAACGGATGTCAAGCTTTCTTAGCCCATATTATGGACTTGAACAAAAACAAGTCAGATTTGAATAATATTTCTATTGTTAGTGAATTTCTTGACGTATTTCCTGAAGAACTTCCTGGTCTACCCCCAGAACGTGAAGTTGAATTCTTTATTGATCTTGAACTGGGAACAAGCCCATTTCTAAAACCCCATATTGAATGGCGCCTATTAAACTTCAGAAGTTAAAAGTCCAACTACAGGAATTGTTAGACATCGGTTTCATTCGTCCTAGTACATCTCCTTGGGGTGCTCCTATTTTATTTGTAAAGAAGAAAGACGGGAATATGCGACTTTGTATTAACTACCGGGAATTAAACCATGTCACCATCAAGAATAGGTATCCCCTACCTCGCATTGATGACCTGTTCGACCAGTTGCAAGGAGCACAATTCTTTTCAAAGATCAATCTTCGTTCTGGATATCATCAGCTGAAGATTAAAACTGAGGATATTCGAGCGCGCCTTGAGAACTCGATGACGGGCATTATGAATTCTTAGTCATGTCTTTTGGATTGACTAATGCTCCTTCTGCCTTCATGGATATGATGAACCATGTATTCAAGGAATATTTGGATCAGTTCGTTGTTGCCTTTATTGATGACATCCTCATTTATTCAAAAAGCCGTGAAGATCATGAGCACTATTTGAAGCTAGTACTTCAAAGACTTCGTGACAACAAGCTATATGCCAAGCTAAATAAATGCAAGTTCTGGCTTAAGGAAATAGTGTGACACCCCCAAAACAGGTACACATCACCCATCTTGAGTCACCAGACACGTGGTACAAAACTCAACTACAAACTTAATTATACAACCGTCAGGCAAAAATACGACAAAACAATGCTGAGAGTTTAAACACGAATATTGTCTTCTAGACAATATCCACACTCAATGGAGTCCTCATTACAATTATTATCACAATATTTTATAAAAATAGTGAGGACTACTATAGCCACCATCTCAGACCATCACTCCATTCCCCGACTCGTCCGCCTATATTCTCATTTCACGAGAGAATAAAGTTGAAATAAAAGGGTGAGCTCAACTAGCCCAGTAAGAAATATTATGACTAAGATAATGCAGAATAAATTATCTTTAGCCTTCAACAAGTGTTAAATGGATAAAATACAATAAACATCAAGTTTACCTGCAGGGAACAAGCAATCCATTAGAAGAGTCAAGTAGAACATAATGTCTACTATCTCCTCTAGATTAAAAGTCCATCTTTAATATTTCATTCATGTAATACTCATCAACAGTTCTTTGTTATACCCAAGATAAAAAAGAACTCTCATCACATGTCTTCACTTGAACCACCAAAGATTATAGTTAAATCCACAATTTATATTTATAATCATATAACTCAACAGTTTCTCCTTTCCACAAAGGCTTAATAGAACGTTTACTCAATATCTTTACCCCATAGGCTAAAGATATTCAAATGTAATAACAATGATCATACCAATCAGTTGTCTACCTTTGCACTACGGGCCAAAGATATTCAACTATAAAACCAATGGTCATGATCATACCAATCAATTGCGTGTCAGTGCACTACGGCCAAAGACATTCAACTGTTAACTAATGGTCATGATCCTGCTAATCACATCATTGAATTATCCATGCACTACGGCCAAGGATATTCATTAGTATCACCAGTGGTCATTATCATGTCATACACCTGTCCATCTTTGCACTACGGGTCAAAGCTATAAATCAACAGTTCATCTTTGCACTACGACCAAAGATATCAATCAATAGTTCTTCTTTGCACTACAGGTCAAAGACATACAACTGTAAAACCAATAACCAACAACCCATCTATGCACTACGGGACAAAGATGACTTTTAACGCAATATAAGCATGAGGATCATGACAATGATATAAAGAACCAATCAAATGAGATAAAGGATAAATATTTAACATTTATAATATAATTTATCCATAGTTCAAGAATGTCTAAATTGTCAACATGATCACTAATTGTATAATATTCATGTATCAAAAATTAATTTGGACAGAAAAGAATCAATTTTTCATCGTGAATAGTACTTCGTGAATACTACCCCGTGAATAGTAATTTGTGAATAGTACCCTGTGAATAGTACTTCATGAATAGTACCCTGTGAATAGTACTTCGTGAATATTACCCTCGAGTGAATAATACCCGAGTGAATAGTACCCCGTAAATAATACTAAGAGTGAATAGTACTCGAGTGAATAGTAAGAAATAATACCCCTTACGAATAAGAAATAAATAACATCAATTATTAATTTAGTCATGCAAGTATTATCAATTTTGCACCACCTCCCCTAATAGTATATGCATGTGAATCAATAGTACACACATGTGAACAAATAGTTATATGCATGTGAATTAATAACAATTAATTGCTCATTTATCTGATTAATTACCCGATTGGTCAATATAACCTCCAGACATCAATTATTATGGGAATAGATGTCGATTTTTACTAACATTAATAATCCCAGCATAATAAAAATATCAATTTCATCTTTAATCAACACGAACTTATTCATCATTAATATTATAACTCACAATATTTAACAACCAGGTCTTTCCCAGGAAAGAGGGGCTTTAGATAAGGATTTCTCCTTATTGCGCATGATTAGGTGACCAAACCTCTCCTTGATAGAACTTCTAGACATTGTCAATATTGCAAATTATAATATGAATACCTTTGTCGTCTCAATTATTGATTTAATAATATAAAATATTATCCAGATGATACTGTGACAATAATTGAATCAATAATATGAGAGATATGATGCAGCAATTATTGTAGCAATAATTGAGAATAACTGAGTGACTTCTTACGTAAACATCAATAATCAACACCGTGTGCTACTATGAAACCACAAAGATTAGGTTTGTAATAGTTTCAAGAGCTCGAAGAGACTCATTTCGCACTGTTGATCAAATTGGATGGATTTGTTAAACGATGCTAAGCAAAGGTTAGGATGTGTTTGTTAGGTTTGAGTTTAAAAATTTTACAAACCCATATAAATCGGATTTACAAACCTTACCGGATGCCTTTATTAATTATTAATTAAGCGAAAAGATAAAGAATAAAATCATACCCTTGAAGATCGAGCTTCCTCGGTACAAGTTCACCTCCAATCCTTTTCGCGTTCAACTTGAATCCACGGGTTTGGTTCCTTCCTTTGATCGACGTTAGCCACCCAAATGTTTGGCCTCTAAAGGTGATCCACGAGGAAAAATAAAGATTGAAGAAGATGGTGTATTGGCTCAAACCCTAGTTTTTTCTATCTCTATAGAAAAGGCGTACTCTCCAACAATTGGAATTACGTCGTCGTTTGTAAAAAGTCAACATGACACCACCCATAATAAGACTCCTCTTATTTATAGATGTGGGCAACCCACCTTAACAATTAAGGAATTGAGATTTATTTAATTAATTAAATTCTTTTAATTAATTAAGCTCCCTAATCTTATTAGGGATAATTAATTAAACTCCTTTAACTAATTTTCCTTCTAATCAATTAGGAATAAATGAGAGTACTTATATTAAATTAATTCCTAAACTCTTTTAGAAATTAAAATAATAATAATTGTAATAATATTAATAAGACTCCTCTTATTAATTTATATTTAATATTTCTAAAATATTAAATAATAAATATTAAGCTATTTAATTTATTCTATCACCATAGATTAAATTAAATATATACTAACTATATTATTACGATTATGCCATTAACTTCTTAAATAATTATTCTTCCTTTTTTATGGTGTGACCCTTTAGGTTCTCCGTATTAATAGGTTGTGAATAAATCAATTAGAACAATTCTAATCTTATTTAAATAAATAAATTAAACAATTAATTTATTTAAATAAATAATATTTATTCTCTGATAGGGATAAGCCTCCCTAGCGATCAGCGACTTTCCGGATAATATAGATTTCAACATTAATCATAAAAGAACCTTTGAGTAAATAGTTCAAAATCAATTCAATCCTTCCACCATCTGATGTCCCGATTAAATATAAGGCATGGAATTCTTGTCAAGTCTTATTTTATTTAATTATATGTATTTCGACTCTTAAATGCCTGACTCAAAAAATGCAAATTAGAAACTCCTTTCTAATTTCATTACGCCTTAACCGAGGACTCTTTGGGTTGTCATTTATCGAATCACATAGGACATTTCTCTTCTTTTATTAGAAGTGGTAGATTCTTTATTGATCATACATTATCTCCATGTAAAACTTATTATACCCAAGCATACCCTTTGATATACCTAAGGGTCTTAAGGAATAAGTCAAAGTATAACTCATCATACACAAGATACTATGATGATCTCAAGTCAAGGATTACTTGTACTACTATCACTCTGAGAATTCCTATTGAGTGCAAGTAAAACTCCATTAGGTATTCCTTAGCGAGCCACGTTCGATGAACTTATTCTCTAATAAGCACCTACATACTTGCTTTAGTGTCTCCACACAAATGATCATGAGATCAATCATCCTCATCGATGAGCAAGCAGCGTATGTACCAATCTATCCGGATTCACTAATCCCCGATTTAGTAATCAATGATTGGGAACTATTTTAGTTTTAAGCTTTCTAAGAATTTAGATCTCATTAGAATGATCATCATCATTATTCTAAAAGCATTGCTTAAAACTATGGGTTTATCACATATTATAAAAGCGACATCATGTAGATAATTAAAAGCCTTTAATAAATTAATACTTTTTATTAATAAATGAATAAGATTGTTATAAAGTATATGCTTTATCATCAAACATGATTGGCTTGTGTGCATACTACTTTCAATCTCCCACTTGCACTAAAGCCGATCGTCGTGGTATCTCATACTCTTCTTCTCTAAGTGGCGATTATCCTGCTTTGTTGGATAAGCTTTAGTTAATGGATATGTAATGTTGTTCATGAGAGTCCACTATCTATAGTGATTTCCCATCTTCGATGATTCTAATAATCAAATGAAAGTGCCACCTGACACATGTTTAGATCAAGATGAGACTTAGGAACTATTCTAGTTACGTAATGAACTTTTAATCCAAACAATCAACTTGCGACTTCATTTATAGCTATATACTTTGTCTTTATCACTAAACCGACAACTCTTTCTTTGTTTGGAACCTTTCAATTCTTTTGCACTTTGTTGAGATAACGCTTTACCTTAAAGTGGATTTTTACATCATCTTAGTGCATGCGAAAAACTTGAGTTTGTTAAGCCCTCTAGTTTTAATTTAGACCCACCATGAATATGATCACATCCTTAGTCTTGGGTTAAGCACTTTAAGATGTTTTCAGCGACTCATAGTGAACTTCTCCATAATATGATTGATCGACATCGGGTCTCGTACATTTCATTGCATACATGATTGTCACTCATGCGACTCTCTCTTTTTGGAGTCTGTGGGGACTATTAAAGAGATACACTCCATAGCTCATCGACATGAGACATCTCTTGGAGTTTGCCATGCTAAGCGACTTTAGCATCAAATGAATATCGTTCCTTGGGTTAAGTCGAGCATCCTCTTAAATCTATCTATATAGATTTTATCCCCGATTAAGATACTCTTCCCAAATCATTCATGGAGGAATGTTTGAACAACTTTATCTTTCTTGATTGTAGCATTGGTATGTCATTCCTTATCAGTAGTATATCAACATATAATACTAGGAATGTCACGATGCTCCCTTGACCCTTTTGTACACACTAGGTTCATTCTTTTTTTGATAAAATCAAACTCTTTTGATTACCTCATCAAAACGAATGTTCCATATTTGATCATTGCTTGATCCATTTTTGATGAGTGTACAACTCATCATCATCATATATGATGGATCATCATCTTCTATGATGTGTACCTCATCATCATCATCTATGATGAATCCATACCTCCTAGGTATCAGACTATTCGATTCGATTTGATTTGTGGTACAATAGGTACATCTACTGAGTTCCTCTTATTTGACTTATAGTGTTTTGTGGTTCTTGAACTCTTCAAGATCTATTATCCTCCACTAGCCCCTTTGATGATAAACACCTTTATCTTAGAAAGCGTGTGTTCATAATAACAAACACCTTTTGCTAAGTAGGAATTATAGAACATATACCCTAAACTTACTTTAGGATGTCCCACAAATTGTACTTGTCAAATCTTGTCCCAAGCTTATCCTTTGAAACCTTTTCACATAAGTTGGACAACCCTTATCTTAACATACTTAAGATTAGGAATCCTCCACATCCATAACTTTTATGGAGTCTTGAAATTTGGATTTTGAGGTTACCATTTTCGTGATATGTAGCCATTTCTAGGACATTATCCAGAAGGATCTTTGGAATGTCGGTAAAATCATTATGGACCGCACCATGTCCAACAAGTGCGATTTTTCATTCGGATACATCAATCAATTATTGCGTATCAGGAGGCGTCCATTATGAGAAAACCATTTGAGATGATCTAGAAACTTATTGCACAAGTATTTATTCCTTGATCTAATCAAAGAATCTTAATACTTTGCCAATTTGTTTCATTTACGAATTCTTTGAACCTTTTGAATAATTCACACTTGTATTCAACAAATACACACATTCAACTCTTTGAATGATCATCTCCTTTTCTTATACTAGTTTGTTCAATTTGCAAAATATATTTTTCACGTAAAATCAGTATACAAAATCCATTAAGTAATATTCGGTTCTATACAAAACATTATTATTATAAATAGAACAACAATTGTTCTTAATTATAATACCAAAATTTTATTGTCCAATGATAAAATGGAAATAATATTTTAACAAGGCTGGAATACAATAACAACTTATTGACTTAATAGATTTTCCCGTAGGCATTGCTAAACTATAAGTTTCTATGGCTAATATGATGACCTTTGCTACATTTCCCACATAGGATTACTTATATTTGTTTAGCTTTCTACTTACCTTGGTCCTTCATAAATCTATATTTATGATAACCAAAGTCGGTATCAATACCCAAGTAGAACCTTGACTTAAAGAAAATTTATTTTAAATCATGAACAAAAAGTTTGTATTTATAACTTAGAAACTTCACTAAGCTTCTTTGGTTAGCCTCTGCAAGATGCTTCTCATGAGGTTTCTTTTCGGTGTCGGGCTTATTGCGGTGGAAGCAAACTCCTTTGCTATCCGTATCAGTTTTGTTCTTATTATCCTTTGTTTATGCCTTTCTATTTACCTTCTTTGAATCGTTCTTCTTTTCAGAAGATCCTTTGGCCCCTACCTGTAAGACTTGATCTTTCTTGGTTGGAAAGTGACTCTCGACATTTTTCAATATGTTAAGCAAATCGGTGAGGCGATATCTAGCTTGTTCATATGAAAAATTCACAACAATTGTGAAAGGAGTAGGGAGTGAGTGCAAGATCAAATCTTGGCTCAACTCTCCATCCATGACAAAACGGTTGTCTAATTGATCAATCAAATTGATTATGTTAAGAACTTTTTTTATGCATCTTTATAGTGCCATTGGCCATTCTAGATCGGAAGAGCTCCTTAGATATGTCGATATCTATCGGTCCTACTTTCCTCACCATCAACTACTTGATGTGCGGGGATATATAGTAGGAGCATCCATAGTTTCATCTTTGGCGTTGAAGCTCGTTACTCGTGGATGCGAGCATGATGCATTGAGCCATTTGTGCATCATCTTGCCACTTTCTAAAAGTAGCAATGTCTTCCTCGGAGGCATTATGCGCAACCATTGCGAGGATAGGCGTATTAAGGACATAAGATAGCTTTTGACTATGAGAACTATTCTCAAATTCCTTAACCAATCCAGTTTAATTGATGCGGTTAATTTAGCATCTAATATGCTTGTGATGATAGTAATTTTAGACATTGTAAAATTACGTAAATGAATTTATAATTAACAACATTTTAACATACATTCTTTTATTAATTACCAAAATAAATTAGGTCTTGTTTTAAATTGGTATCTCCCACTATTTTCTTCAAACTATATTACCCTCACTTATATAGTTCGGCAAAATCTAATTAAAGATTTGCTAGTGAGAATAAGGATCCCATTTCAAATGTATATAGCCTTGTGGTGACTGACAAACTATATATAAATAAATAGGTAGACAACTTTTGTCAATTACATCAACTATCTGACTCCTTTTCTTTTGCCTCTTAGATTATTTTGATCAGTGGTGGCACATCAGAATCAAAATTATCCAAGTTAAGTCGACCTAGCACTCCATATATTCAAAAAGAAAAATATCATCCTTGTGGTGACCTGACAAAACAATATTGTTCAATTTTCTTTATAAGCATCAAATGTGATAAATTAACATCTTAAATACTTAATACTTGCCTTGTGGTGACACAACAAACTCATATTAAATATTTAATACTCTATTAATTTTATCATGCTAGAAGGCGACGTTCGATATTTCAAATATCTTTGAGCGCTTAGGACTTAATATAAAAAATTGGGGTTTGTTATTAATTTGTCATCTCATCTTGTTTAGCAGCATGTATATATATATATATAAAATCGCGTCATATTAATGAACATGCGAAGCATGTTTGCATAATATATAATATATATAGTATAAGCATGCACATATAGAATACTATATTCTACGGATTGATTATGGACTTTTATTCTAGTTTGGTTCACTAGAGCCACCAAGTGAACAAAAGGTCAAACTCCCCTAGGGGTGAGAAATAATATTTAAATATAACTATTACATTTAAACTTAGGGCTCCATTACAAGCGGGTCTTCAAAGCGCTCCTTGCTCCTTGATCTCAATTTTTCAAAATTAATTCTAACTATTCCTATTACAAAACTATTTAAAATAAATAGAAACCTTGATCGTGATCGAGGGAAGTACATAGGAGGAGATAGAATTTACATTAAGAAAAATTAGAGAAGGCAGTCTGTGAGACCCCATTTAATAAAACCCGTACATTCATGCATCAACTAAAATAAAATCAATCGCATTGGTCGATAGTCCATAATCAATCCCATTTATTATCATACACATCATCATATGCATCGATAAATAACATTCATCTTATGAATAATAAACATTTTATATATATATATTGATATCATTTAATGGGCAAATTTAGTTAGTATAAAATCTATTTTGAATCAAAATAAACTCCTTTATTTTAATCAAATTTAAATCAAAATAAAACTATTTTATTTTAATTTATCTAATTTTGAATAAAATAAACTATTTTATTTTAATCAAAAAATTTTAATCAAAATAAACTCCTTTATTTTAATTAATTATGGAATCGATTCCATGTAAAAAAATTAAACTCCTTTATTAAAGGAAAACACGGATTCTCTTTCTATTCATAAATAAACTCCTTTATTTTGAATAATATGAAATCTTATTTCATATTTAAATAAACTCCTTTATTTAAGGAAATACGGATTTTCTTTTCTATTCACAAATAAACTCCTTTATTTTGAATAATATGAAATCTTATTTCATATTTAAATAAACTCCTTTATTTAAGGAAACACGGATTTTCTTTTCTATTCATAAATAAACTCCTTTATTTTTGAATAATATGAAATCTTATTTCATATCTAAATAAACTCCTTTATTTAAGAAAAATAGAATCCAATTTCAACTCCAATTAGTTATCATGGAATCAATTCCAACTCTAATTAGTTAGCATGAAATTTAATTTTAAAATTAAAATAAACTTTATATTTTAATATTAAAATAAACCTTTTATTTTAAAATTAAAATAAACTTTTATTTTAATTATAAAATTATATATATATATATATATATATATATATATATATATATATATATATATATATATATATATATATATATATATATATATATATATATATATATATATATATATATATATATAAATAAAAAAAATATATGTAAAAAAATAAAAGGGATATGATATCTATATATATATATATATATATATAATATATGTTAGTATAACTTCATATATATATATATAATCGTTAATATAAATTATATATATATATGATACCACCTTAACTTTTTCCGATATAAGAATCCTTGTTGCCTTGTTGCTTTGATTTAATTAATATATATATATATATATATATATATATATATATATATATATATGCTTTTTAAATCGTGATATTGCTATCAATGATGACAAAATTACCCATTGATTTTTTTTTTTTTTTTTTTTTTTTTTTTTTAATGGTTTTTTATTTGATAAAATTATGCCCCAATTAAATTATTTCTAAACACATATCGATATACATATAAAATTAAAACAATTAATAATTTGCATAAAGGTTTGGCTCGATGCCCTTATTTAGGTTTGTAATATTCATGAACCTTGATCAAATTGCATAAAAAAAAGCGAAGCGTGTAAAATCGAGTTTAAAAATTTTACAAACCATATGCGGATCACCCTTTATGCACAATTATTAATTAAGCGAAAAAGATAAAGAATAAAATCATACCCTTGAAGATCGAGCTTCCTCGGTACAAGTTCACCTCAAATCCTTTTCGCGTTCAACTTGAATCCACGGGTTTGGTTCCTTCCTTTGATCGGCGTTAGCCACCCAAATGTTTGGCCTCTAAAGGTGATCCACGAGGAAAAATAAAGATTCGAAGAAGATGGTGTATTTGGCTAAACCCTAGTTTTTTCTATCTACTATAGAAAAAAGGCGTACTCTCCAACAATTGGAATAACGTCGTTAAAAAGTCAACAACAACACCACCGATAATAAGACTCCTCTTATTTATAGATGTCAAGTAACCCACCTTAACAATTAAAGAATTGAGATTTATTTAATTAATTAAATTCTTTTAATTAATTAAGCTCCCTAATCTTATTAGGGATAATTAATTAAACTCCTTTAACTAATTTTCCTTCTAATCAATTAGGAATAAATGAGAGTACTTATATTAAATTAATTCCTAAACTCTTTTAGAAATTAAAAAATAATAATAATTGTAATAATATTAATAAGACTCCTCTTATTAATTTATATTTAATATTTCTAAAATATTAAATAATAAATATTAAGCTATTTAATTTATTCTATCACCATAGATTAAATTAAATATACTTACTATATATTATTACGATTATGCCATTAACTTCTTAAATAATTATTCTTCCTTTTATGGTGTGACCCTTTAGGTTCTCCGTATTAAGCAGGTTGTGAATAAATCAATTAGAACAATTCTAATCTTATTTAAATAAATAAATTAAACAATTAATTTATTTAAATAAATAATATTTATTCTACAATAGGGATAAGCCTCTCCTAGCGATCAGCGACTTTCCGGATAATATAGATTTCAACATTAATCATAAAAGAACCTTTGAGTAAATAGTTTAAATCTGATTCAATCCTTCCACCATCTGATGTCCGATTAAATATAAGGCATGGAATTCTTTGTCGAGTCTTATTTTATTTAATTATATGTATTTCGACTCTTAAATGCCTGACTCAAATAATGCAAATTAGAAACTCCTTTCTAATTTCATTACGCCTTAACCCGAGGACTCTTGGGTTGTCATTTATCGAATCACATAGGACATTTCTCTTCTTTTTTTAGAAGTGGTAGATTCTTTATTGATCATACATTATCTCCATATACTGACTTATTATACCCAAGCATACCCTTTGATATACCCTAAGGGTCTTAAGGAATAAGTCAAAGTATAACTCATCATACACAAGATCTATGATGATCTCAAGTCAAGGATTACTTGTCTACTATCACTCTGAGAATTCTATTGTGAGGCAAGTAAAACTCCATTAGGTATTCCTTAGCGAGCCACGTTCGGTGAACTTATTCTCTAATAAGCACCTACATACTTGCTTTAGTGTCTCCACACAAATGATCGTGAGATCAATCATCCTCATCGATGAGCAAGCAGCGTATGTACCAATCTATCGGATTCACTAATCCCCGATTTAGTAATCAATGATTGGGAACTATTTTAGTTTTAAGCTTTCTAAGAATTTAGATCTCATTAGAATGATCATCATCATTATTCTAAAAGCATTGCTTAAAACTATGGGTTTATCACATATTATAAAAAACGACATCATGTAGATAATTAAAAGCCTTTAATAAATTAATACTTTTTATTAATAAATGAATAAGATTGTTACAAAGTATATGCTTTATCATCAAACATGATTGGCTTGTGTGCATTGTGTTCATACTACTGGGAAAGACATAATGATATCAAATATCTGAGTAGAACCGACTTTAATCGATAAAGTTAAAGCTGCTCAAGCCACGGACCCAGAGATGATACGTATGAAGAAGAAAATACAAGAAGGTGTTATTCCAGAAGCAGGTTTCAATGAAGAAGGAATACTTCGAGTCAACTCCAGACTTTGCGTTCCTAACGATTTTGACTTGAAGTATAGAATCATGATGAAGGCACCTGACACACCATTTGCAATCCATCACAGGAGTACCAAAATGTATCATGATCTTCGACATACATTTTGGTGGAGCAATATGAAGAGAGAGATCGCGGAGTTTATCTCGAGGTGTTTAACCTGTCAACGTGTAAAGGTGAAGCATCAAGTACCAAAGGGTCCATTGCAACCACTTGAGATTCCAAAATGGAAGTGGGAACACATTACCATGGATTTCGTTACAGGTCTTCCCAAAGTTTCTCAAAACATAGATGTTATTTGGGTTATTGTTGATAGAGTATCCAAGTCTGCTCATTTCTTGCCTATACATGAGACTTATTCCCTTGAACGTCTTGCTCGTATGTACGTTAATGAGATTGTGAGATTGCATGGCATGCCAATATCCATAGTTTTGGATCATGACCCAAGATTCACTTCACAATTTTGGGTTAGCTTGCAAAAAGCTATGGGCACGGATTTACGATTCAATTCGGCATACCATCCTCAAACGGACGGGCAATCGGAAAGGACTATTCAAACCCTTGAAGATTTATTAAGACTCTGTGTCCTAGATTTCAAAGGAAGTTGGGATAAGTACTTGCCATTGATGGAATTCACCTACAACAATAGTTATCAAGCAAGTATAGGTGTGGCTCCATTCGAGGCGTTATATGGACGAAAGTGTCGTTCTCCAGTATGTTGGGACGAGGTGGGTGAAGCAACGTTGTTGGGACCAGAATTAGTACGCATGACTACAGAAAAGATTCAAATGATCCAGCAACGTATAAAAACCTCACAAGATTGACAAAAGAGTTATGCTGATCTTTATCGAAAGGAAGTGGAATTTAATATTGGAGATCATGTACTGTTACGTATTGCTCCTTGGAAGGGAGTTACAAGATTCGGGAAGAGATGAAAGCTCAATCCACGATTTGTTGGTCCATTTGAGATTCTTGATCGAATAGGAAATGTGGCCTAAAGACTCGCATTACCTCCAAGCATGTCTCGTGTTCATAATGTTTTTCATATATCTATGCTTCGTAAATATGTGAAAGACCCAAACAACATTATTGAGTTAGAACCAGACGAGATAGCCGAAACTTTAACGTACGATGAGGTACCTGTCAAGATCTTGGATAGGAAAGAGCATGTCCTACGAACAAAGGTTATACCACAAGTCAAGGTTTTGTGGAGGAACCATGCTATGGAGGAAATGACCTGGGAATTGGAATCGAAAATGAAAGCGAGGTACCCTCACCTTTTTGAAACACCAGGTACGTACGTCAATTTCGAGGAAAAAATTTCATAAGGAGGGGAGGTTGTAAGACCCCAACTTATTATAAATAAAATTGAATTTTCTCTATTCATTATCTTGAAATAATAAGGAGTTAATTTGATATAATACTTTGGTTATGGGTGAAATGTGCAAATTTTGCAAAATAAGCAAGTGGTTATAAAATATTCATTTTTTTGTTGGGGAATATTCGTTTGGTCGTGGAATATTCTTGTTGTCGGGGAATATTTCGTATTGCGCTAGTGACCGTTTATGGGCCCCATAACGTTGAATAAGCTGTCGGATGAAGAAAGCGATAAGTTTAAGTTTTTATAAATAATGGTGTAATTATTCTACGAATTAACTTTGTTGGAATACCCGGTGGTTAAAATACGATGTCTGGCGTGGTTGCACAAGCAGTAGCACGCGGTATACACAGTATTTTGAATTATTAATTCTTACGTAAGAATGCACTGCTCAATAATTATTATAGTAATTATTGTTCAATATTTTATTTTATTGATTCAATAATTATTGAGTTGATATTTTATATTATTGTTGTTTTAATAATTATCATTGCACAGTATTTCCCATTATCAGATCAATAATTCTTATTATTTGAATAATATTATTAGATAGCATTATTGGCAATGTCTAAGGAAGTTACATGTCTGCAGAAAGGGGTTTGGTCACCTAATTGCGGCGCCGATAAGGAGAAATCCTTATCGGAAAAGCCCCCCCCACTTTCACAGGAGCGACCTAGTTGCCATAATTGTGATTCTGTAATATTATTTATGAATAATTAATTATTGATTTATATGATAAGAAAATATTTATTTTATGTGGATGGATAGGGAAATATTTATTTTGTGTGGATATGAATGAAGGAATTATTGTTGAGGTATTTTATCAGTATTTTATCGGAATTGAGGTATTAAAAATCGTAAAGTATATGGATTTGGATATTTTACATTTGGAATTTGAAAAACTTAAAGCTACAAAGTTGTAGAGAATTCAATTTCATATGGAATGGACGTAAAATTAAGTATTTTTTCGATAAAAGGGCTATTTATTATGAATTATTGAAGTTTGGAAATTAAATGTTTTTTTTATTAAAATTGGGTGGGACCCACTTTTGTTTGAAAACATGTGGGCTGCAAAAAATTCTTCCAAGATGGCTGCTCAACAATTTAAATGAAGTGTGCATAGAGGAAAGAAAGAAAAAAATAATATTCTATTAATTTAGTCTCCTTTGGCGTTCTAGCGTTTTTCTATAAATAGGTGCTTAGGTTAGAATTAAAAATCACACCAGAAACAAGTTTTCTCTCTCTATATATTATCGAGCGTATTTTGTGAGTATTTAGATAATTTGAGAGTTGATATTCAGTGAAAGTTTCCTTCGACTTTACATCCGATATTCCGATCAGATATACTGTTATTTTAAGGTAAGGAATGTTATTTTCTTCGTAAATGATATAATTTTCTTCAATATCATTATGCTGAAATATTGATATAAATTTTATTATGGAATTTCTATCTTTTTGTATTGGGATTACTATTCACGATATCTGGTCTTATTCACGATATCTGACCTTTATTCACAAATCGACATTATTCACTAAAAATAAAATTTTCTTTTTTTGTCCCGGATGTCTATTATGGTTAATATCTTTGATTGTATCCATATTTTGATCTTCATTCTTGAATTTTACTCCATTATGGTTTATTATGGAGTTTTTTAAACTTGAATTATCTAAAGTACGAATCTCTAATCTTTGTCATTTTATCTTCTTTGGATTCGTTCTCTAAAATATTTTCATCATCCTCGGTCCTTAATGGTGATACTTAATGAATATCTTTGGCACATAGTGCAAAGATGAATGATTTACGATGAATATCTTTGGCCCGTAGTGCAAAGATGAGCAGTGTTGAGATGAACATGAATTAATTTGGTTATACAAATGAATATCTTTGACGTAGTGCAAAGATGAATATTTGATGCAAGATGTATATTGATTGATGTTATAGGGATAAAATATTGATGATGGACTTTTAACATCATAAATGATAGTAGATTTCATTCTCTACTTAACTCTTCTAATGAATTGTTGTTTCCGCTGCAGTTGTTGATCTAAAACTTGTTGTCTATTATATTCTATCAGATTTTTCCCTGTTAAAGACTAAGGATACTTTGTTGTATATTATCTTAGTCATAATATTCTTTACTGGGCTAGTTGAACTCACCCTTTTCATTTTTGTTCCATTTTTCTTCTCAGGAAGCGAGAATATAGCAGGAACCAGTCGGGGTATAGAGTGATGGTCCTAGACAGTTGTTTTAGCAGTCCTCGCTATTTTTGTAAAATAGTGCATCAATAATTATAATGAGGAGTTTATTTGGGTGTGGATATTGTCTAGAAGACAATATTTGTATTTAAACTCACAGTATTTGGCGACTCAGAATGGGTGATGTATACCTATTTTGGGGGCGTCACACAATGTTCAATTAGATTGTGTTAACTTTTCGACTTATGTAATATTCGAAATGCATTCAAGTGTTTATGTCTTGATAGGAATACTTATGGGGTTTATATTAAATCCATTCCATATCTTATAATGTTCATTAACACTTGTCACGACGTTTCGACTTTCATTCGTCACACGCCTGAATCATCTCTCTTGTGTATACTTAGTGTGCTTACATAACTTATCTAATACATCATTTATTAATCTTAAGCATCATTATACTTCATAATATTCATGTTCTATAACTTAGAACAACATCTTTTATCGTCAAGAGCATTACACTTGCATACGTGCATGCCCGACGCCCTCCGAATGCCTCTGAAAACACAATAGTCCTAAAGATGACCATTGTAACCCCTGTTCCAGACCTCAAATTGAAAAACTTAAAGAATAAAAGTTGTAGTTCTATTCGTCCTCGTTCCGGATCATCTTGAATTAGCTCAATCGGAGTTTGTATGAAAACGTTATGGCCATTTTACCAAGATAGGTCAAAGCAATTACAGTCAGCACACATGGGGCGCGGCCGCGCCCCTTTTCCTCACCATGCCAGCGCGCCCACCACAATACCCCAACACTGCTCTCTGCTGGCCCACAAGACGCTGCGCTTCATGGCTGCGGTTCTATTGAACACGAGTTTTTGACATAACTTTCTCATTTTAAGTCCAAATTAGTTGGTTTTCGATTCGTTGAACTCGTTAAACTCTTAGCTACTCATCTAGAGAATAATTATAACACTTCAAACATATTAACAAATCATTTTAAGGGTTCCAATTCATTGGTTATGCTATTTTTTCATGTTTTAAACATATTTAGCTAATTCATTCACTACGAATTCGTTTCTCACCCAAATTGGTCCATTTAACTTTCGTTCTTTTCGTTTTTCAACGTACTAACAACATCTATTATCAAAATGTAGATTATAGCAAGTATTGATCATGAAATTTTTTACTTTCTAAGCCATAACCTATAAATATAAACACTATTTTTACAATTTCTTCCTACAATCCCAATTCTCACGAATTTGACAAACAAGTATCAATCATATATGATGGTTAACAGATTATACATACCCAATAATCATTATAAACCAATTCTTTACTCAAATCATGCACCATAACCAATTAAAGAGAAGAAGTTTTGATAAAACACAACTAAGAATTAGGGCTATATTATTACCTTTTTAATTTCTCCATAAGCTTAATTAGTGGATGAGAATAAGCGATTATCCTTCCTCTCCCTTCTTTGATTCTCACAATCACCTTTTTTTTCAATTTCTTAAGGAATATGCCTCTCACAAATTCTTCCCTTCTTCTCTACTCTCACACTTATGAAAATAATAAGTGTAACACAAAATAACTGAATAGTAGTAATCTTTACGTAGTTTTATCAGTTAAACAAACCAAGAGACCCAGCTGTTACAAAAGGTAAAGGGTCACAAGGCCATGTTTGGCTAGACCCACAAAAACCTTTTTAATTTAATTTTTTTTATAATTTTCATTATTATATGATCCATTTGTCACACCCATTAAATAATATCCTACATTCTTAAATTAATTAAAGTTAAACTTAATTGATTAAGTCAAGCCTTATCAATATAACTATAATTTATATTCAACCATTATAATTATAACTTTATTTAAAAAAATTCTCAATCCTCTAATTTAACTATTTAATTAAATTAGAATATTTCCATCAACCATTTACATGAGACCCCAGATTTTATGAATAAAGATTTAAATTTCTCGAAATATTTTTTGAAAATTATAGTGTAAATTTGATATAATGTTATAGTTGTGGGTAATATTTATAAATTTTGCAAAATGCATGAAGTTGTTATATAATATTCGATTGGTGGGGAATATTCATTTTAACAGGGAATATTAAATGACAACACAATCATTGGTGGACCCCACAAGCGGAATTATTATCGTTTATGAAATTAACGGCGGAAGTTTTACTGAATTAAAAGCTGTTGAACTACTCGATAGTAAAAATACGATAATATGCGTGGTTGCGTAGTAGCACACTGCAGATTGATTATTGATGCTTACGTGAGAAGTCACTCAGCTTTTGTTCAATTATTACTTTCTGATGAATTGTTGCATAGTATCTCACGTTATTTGATTCAATTATTGTCGATATTTTATATATTATTAAATCAATAATTGAGATGACAAAGTTATTAATATTATTATTTGCAATATTAGCGATGTCTAGAAGTTACGCGGGGAGAGGTTTGGTCACCTAATTGCGCTACCAATAGGGAGAAATCCTTATTGGAAAGCCCCTCTTTCACAGGAGCGACCTAGTCGATTAATCTTGTGAATTATAATAATGATGATAAATGTTGTTAAATATATTGAGGTGTCTTTTTTATGAAGTCACGGAAGTCGCATACGTGGTGAAATTCTTCTATTATTCCATTCTTTATTATTACATTGGAATATCACATGTCTCGTGTGTATTACGCATTGACCGGTTCCATTATTTATTATTACATTGGAATAACACATGCATTTCGCCTATCGCATGCCTGGTGAAGTCTTTTGTTATTTCATTCTTTATTATTCTATTGGAATATCCGCTCGGTGTTTAATTTCGCTTTGACACAGTTCCGTTATTTATTATTATGTTGGAATAATCATGCGTGTGGTCTATCACATGCACGGTGATTTCTTTTTATATTCCATTCTTTATTATACTCGGTTGGTTAAAGTTTTGACTTCTATACTCCATGAAATTAGTGGAATATCCTTGATATTTGCGCTTCGTGTTGAAAATTTGGACGTTATTGGTTCCAGGATAAATTAATTCTTGAACTTGTTTTATTGAATCCTTATATCATTGTCATCATCCTCATGTTTATATTATGTTGAAAGTCATACATGGCACTGTAGTGCATAGATGGACTTGGTATGATTATGACCGAGGATTAATCGGTATAATCATAATAGTAATGTTACAAATGATGTGGTAAAAGTCCTCATTTTCCCGTAGTGCATTGATGGACAGTTGTTGGCATGATCATGACCATTGATGAATACACGAATATCCTTGGCCTGTAGTACATGGACAATTTGTGGTTGTGATACTAATGAATATCCTTGGCCGTAGTGCAGGGATGATGTGGAATATTTATTAAGCTGAGTCCCAGCGATAGAAGTGATGAAAAACTTTTCAAATCATAAAAGATAGTAGATTTTATTCGCTACTTGAATCTTTTAATGGATTGTTTGTTCCGTTGCAGTTAAACTTGATGTTTGTTATATTTTATCAGTTTAACATTGTTGAAGACTAATGATAATTTATTTTACATTATCTTAGTCATAATATTTCTTACTGGGCTAGTTGAGCTCACCCCTTTCTTTTCACCGTTCTCTTGTGAAATGAGAGCGAAGGGACTAGTCGGGGAGCGGAGTGACGGTCCGGATGAAAGTATTAGTAGTCCTCACTATTACATTAAATAGTGTGACAATAAATATAATGATAACTTCTTTGAGTGTGGATATTGTCTAGATGACAATATTCTTATTAAAATTCTCAATTTATGTTTTGTAAGTATTTTACACGGCGATTTGTATTATTAAGTTGTATTTGTATTTTTGTACCATGTATTTGGCGACTCAAGATGGGTGATGTATACCTATTTTTGGGGGCGTCACAATTTCCACCCAACTTCCATAACAATTACCAACAAATATATTTATATTAATTTACCATTTTAATTAAGTGAATTACTCTCATTATTATGAAATTTTAATGCATAACAATTTCATTGTCATAAAGCATAATAATCGAATTATATTATTTCATAATATAATTTTCAACTTAATTAAATTAACTAATATTATTTAGTTAATTACCTTCCCGTAACAATCTCATTTAATTTCTTTAATAGTTAAATTAACTAGTAAACCTTATTTTCCAAACATATACATCTCTTTTATATTCACACTTAATCTCTTCACACCAAATCACATATTTCAAGATAAATTGTAAACATATATACTTACCCACACTCAAAACACATAATTCAAAATATATACATTTCATAATAAGAATTTTTTAATTATTAAATTCTTATTTTAATAATTTATAAAAAATCGGGTTGTCACAAGTTCCTTGCAAGCGTTATTGATGATTACTCCGTTAGTATTACAATTGTTATACTTTAAAGTTCTATTTCTTTAACGAACTGTTTCCAAGTATGCTTTCTGGCTTTTTGTTTCGGCTAGATATTATTGATGATAAATGATATAATCTTTGAACAATTCAAATCCTTTAAAGCTATTTAATGTTTACCTATCCAAATTTCTTGGGTGCGGTCTCGCATGAATACTAAGATGAACAACCCGAATAATCGGGAAAAGCGGATGTCCGCGTATAGTCTCATTTATGCTTATGGGTTAAATTTCATACTTGTGCACAATGTAGGGTATGAAAGGTCGATCATCGGAGTACTTGCAGAGGCTATTTACAATCTATTTGATTGTTAAATCGTCCGATGGTTTTGATGAAACAAAATAATGTTTAGGGTATCTAACACCCCTTAGTATGCTATTGAGAATTCTAAAACTCTTATCTTGATATTCCGTTTATCTCTTGATAATTATTTCATTTGTTGAGAAATATTCATACAAATGTTTTTACTCCTTATGCATGTTTCCAAACTACTTTATAAACTTCTTTGGGCAATTTGTGCTCATTCTTACTTACACCTTTCGAGTTAAAAATTTGAAACAATGAGGGCTCGAGGCGAGGACAAGGGAAATCTAAGATGAAATGATGAGAGTTATTTATGTAACAAAGTTTAAGTTTCGGTTTATTTAAGGTTGTAAAGACTTGGGATTTTATTTGAATAGTTATGTAATAGTTATTATTATTATTATTATTATTATTATTATTATTATTATTATTATTATTATTTTTGGAGTTTATGGAGTTAAATGTTTATGTATGTTGTATCGTGAGCACCATGTCCTGTAATTGATGTTTACGGATTTTGGGCGTTCACAGTTGGTATCAAAGCAATAGGTTATAAAGCTTAGGTGGGGAACCTTAGACTATAATTTTAGGGAAGTTAGTGGAGAAAATAAGGAGATGAATTCACGTAAAGTTCTAGGGGTTGTGTCAAATCTATTTTCTAAAAACAAAACATCTATTTTAAACTATTGCTTAGGTTATTTTGTCTTGTTTGAAGGATGTCAGGAAAAGAGGTGGTTAGAGATATCCACGTTGTGAGTGAGCAGTTGGTGACAGCTATACCTGAGCCTATAGTTGAGGCAGCAGCTGACTCAGACCCAGGGGAGTATCCTGAAGAGGAAGAGGAACCCGAGGAGGAATCTAAAAAAGCACCTGAGGATACTTTGTTGGATGAGTTGATGGATAGGATTATAGAGTTGGACAACGAGTCCATGAGTTGGAGGAGCTGTATCGGGGAGACAAAGCTCTGAAATTGCTTGAGGCATTGGTGCATCGCCTGGTAATTAGGAATGGGGATCTGGCTGACAAGCTGCGGGCATCAGACCAAAAGGCGAATAAGCTGGAGGATGAGAAAGAAGCTATTAGGACCCACTTGGGACATACCATTAATGGGTTAGAGTCGAGGATCTACAGAGTCTCCAAAGCCGACAATGATTATTACTACATTACGGAGAGATGAGAGGAGAGGTCGTGCTCGGTAGAGAAGCTATGAGCGAGTTAGAAGGTGAAGTGAGAGATAAAAAGGTTAGGATGGCGAGGGATGAAGTATGCATTTAAAGTCGGCGACATGGGAGGTTCCGACATAGGGTGTTTCACTTTCCACGTGAGAGTCTGGAATGTCAGACATACCATAAGTTGTGGGTTGATCTTTGGATATGGCGGATGAAAAGAATATGAAGACGCCATTAAGTGGGTCTCTATTTTATTAGTGATGAACTTTTACTATTAACATTTAGGCGCTTAGCTATGAAATAAAACCTGGTTTTGGTTTTTACCATACTTTGGTTTAAGTGATGTAAATGGCTTAATGTCATAAGTTGATGAGATACTTTGTTATTATGGTTTGTAAATAAATATGCTTTTATTTAAATATGTGATGTGATGATTAAGTTTTATATGAATTATAAATGCTATAGAGAAAGTTACAAGATGATACCATTAAGTTTATTTAAACAGAAAGATGTCTAGAGGAAGACGTCGTCAAACACCAGAGGGGTCAGGCGTTAATTGTAAGACCCCGACTTTTTATTAATAAAATTGAATTTCCTCTAATTATTATTTTGAATAATAAGGTGTTAATTTGATATAATTCTTTGGTTATGGGTGAAATGTACAAATTTTGCAAAATAATCAAGTGGTTATAAAATATTCATTGTTGTCGGGGAATATTCGTTTGGTCGTGGAATATTCTTGCTGTCAAAGAATATTCATACAATGGCGCAGCTATTTGTGGGCCCCATAACAAAAAACGGTCGGATGAAGAAAACGACAAGTTTGAGTCTTTATAAATAACGACGTAATTATTACGATTAACCTTTGTTGGAATACCGTTGGTTAAAGTACGATGTCTGGCGTGGTTGACAAGCGATGGCTGCGGTATTACGGTATTGTTGGATTATTGATTCTTACGTGAAGGCACTACTCGATAATTATTACGATAATTCTTATTCAATATTTTATTTTATTGATTCAATAATTGCTACGTTGATATTTTATATTATTGTTGTTTTGATAATTGTCAGACTGCAGATATTTCCATTATCGATCGATAATTCATATTATTTGAATAATATTATTAGATAACATTATTGGCGATGTCTAAGGAAGTTACGTCTAAGGAAAGGGGTTTGGTCATCTAATTGCGGCTTGCCCGATGAGGAGATATCCTTATCGGAAAGCCCCATCTTTCTTGGGAACGACCTGGTTGTCATAATTGTGATTCTGAAATATTATTTGTGAATAATTAATTATTGATTTATATGATAAGGAAATATTTATTTTATGTGGATATAAATGATGGATATGGAATATTTATTTTTTGTGGATATAAATGAAGGAATTAATGCTGAGGTGTTTTATCAGTATTTTGTCAGAATAGAGGTATTAAAAATCGTCCGTATGTGAATTTCGGCATTTGTTGTTTGGAATTTGGAAAAAAATTCTTCTACAAAGTTGTAGAGAATTCGATTTCCTATGGAATTGACATAAAATTCTTATTTTTTTGATAAAGGAGCTATATATTATGAATTATTGAAATTTCAAAAATAAATATTTTTATTAAAAAAACATGGTGGGCCCCACTTTTGCTTGGTGTATAAAATTTGATTTTGGTGGTCCCCACTAGAGGTGTGCTGAGTTTTGGGCAAAGATGGTGGGTGTAGAAATTTTTAATAAATTAATATTTTATTAATTCAGTCTCCTTTGGCATTCTAACATTTTACTATAAATAGGGTGCTTAATTAGAATTGAAAATCACACCAGAATCATAAGCTTTCTCTCTATATTATTGAGCATATTTTGGGAGTATTTAGATACTTTGATAGTTGTTATTCAGTGCAAGTTTTTTTCAGCATTACATCTGATATTCTAGTCAGAAATATTGTTCTTTTGAGGTAAGGGATGTTATTTTCTTCGTAAATAATATTATTTCTTTCAATATCATTATGCTGAAATATTTGTATGAATTTTATTGTGGAATTTCTACCTTTTTGTGTCGGGGTTACTATTTACGTATACGGCACTATTCACGTATACGGTACTATTCATGAATACGACACTATTCACCGAAAAATAAAATTTTCTCTTCTTTGTCCTAGATATTTATTATGGTTATTATCCTTGATTGTATCCATGTTTTGATCTTCATTCTTGAATTTTACTCCACTATGGTTTATTATGGAGTATTTTTAAACTTGGATTATCTAAAATACGAATCTCTAATCTTTGTCCTTTTATCTCACTGGATTCGTTCTTTAAAATATTTTTCATCATCCTCAGTCCTTAATGGTGATACTTGATGAATATATTTGGCCTGTAGTGCAAAGATGAATGATTACTTGATGAATATCTTTGGCCGTAGTGCAAAGATGGACAGGTGTTGAGATGAACATGGCCATTTGGTAATCTGAATGAATATCTTTGGCTCGTAGTGCAAAGATGAATATTTGATTCAAGATGTATATTGATTGATGTTATAGGGATAAAATATTGATTATTGACTTTTAAATTCATAGATGATAGTAGATTTCATTCGCTACTAAACTCTTCTAATAAATTGTTATTTTTTACTTTGTGAATATTGATCTAAAACTTGTTGTCCATTACATTTTATCGATTTTTTTTGAAGGCTAACGATAATTTGTTGTTCATTATCTTAGTCATAATATTCTTTCTTTGGGCTAGTTGAGCTCACCCTTTTCCTTTTGTTCTATTTTTCTTCTCGGGGAAGTGAGAATTTAGCGAGGAACTAAGTAGGGTATGGAGTGATGGTTCAAGATAGTTGTTTTAGCATTCCTCACTATTATGTAAAATAGTGCATCAATAATTGTAATGAGGACTTTATCTGAGTGTGGATATTGTCTAGAAGACAATATTTGTATTTAAACTCACAGTTTATGTGTTGTCGTATTTTGCACGATAATTTTATTAATGAAGTTGTAGTTGTTTATATACCATGTATTTGGAGACTCACAATGGGTGATGTATACCTATTTTAGGGGCGTCACAATTGGTATCATAGCTTAGGGATATGGTCTCTGGCGGAGATCGGGGAATAGAACTAGGAAGGGAGAGACGAGTAAATCCTTCGCTAGTGTGCCCTGCCTAAGCTTATTTGTTGGTCGGTCAGAATATAGGGGTATTATGTGGTATGTCAATTTCTTTAATTAACCCTTGTTTTGTGGCAGTATTTGAGAATGGCAGCTGAGAATGTTAACAATGGAGTATATGAGACCATGGAGACACCTTTAATCACCTGACCAAGAAAATATGCAACTTGAAAGCAATATTCCTCACTGTAAACAACACTCACCTAGAACAAGCGATGAATGATGGGATGTTTAGAAGTTTTTTGCGGTTCATGCAAAATCGGGCGAGGAGACTTCGTGTACCAAATATGGGTGGAAATGATAGCAACGCTGCGTGGTTTGTCGACCAAGCGGTTTAAAGAGTTGGGACCACGAGTTATAGGAAAAGTTGGATCGATTAAAGGCGGCGTGGGTCGAAGCAAATTACCAAGATATTCGATGTCTTGGGATGCACGGAAGAAACGAAGGTTCCATTCTCCACCTTTATGTTCCGTGGTGAGGCTGATTCTTGGTGGGAATCTATGAAGCGGACCTGAATGACGGTACTTTCAACATGTCTTGAGAAAGATTTTAGAAGCTGTTCAATGACAAGTACTTTCACGAAAGTATTAGATCATATAAAGGAGGTAGAGTTTATTAGATTTGAGCGAGAACAACATGGCGGTGTCCCGATCTGGCGAAGTTCGCGGGGTTATCGAGTTTGCACCTCATTTGGTAGAGAATGAGGAGCGTGTATATGGCGGATGTTTACGAGAGGTCTAAAACCCAAAATTCATCAATACCTTATCTCTCACAAATTTTTTCTATATTCGGATGTTGTTAATGAGGGCTCGATTATTAGAGCGAGATAATGAGTATGTTCATTTGAGAGACCACAACTAAGGTCATCATCAGGTGATAGCGATCATCTGAGCAATGATAACCAATGGGGAGGAAAAATACGGACTAAAGCGGTAACCACTCTGGTGGCCATGATAATAGAAGAGGTGAGTCAGTGAAATTTTCAAAAGAGGATATTCAACAATAGCGAGAAGACATCAAAGCGACACCAAAGAATAACAACAAATTCTAGGGAGGAGAGCGAGCCGCAGTTAGATGCTAGAGATCACGAAGAAGCGGAGGACACATAAGTCCAAAGCATTCACGACCTTCTAAGGTATGTTTTAGTTGTGTAAAAAGGCGGTCATATAGCCCAATTTTGTCCGATGAGTGAAGTCAATTCCAAGCGAGATGGTGGTACCAAAGGCGACTACGGACAAAACATAGTCGGTGGTTCAAGGGATAGCGTTTGTCGTAACTGGCCAAAACGCAAGAAACCCGAACGAGGTGATCACGGGTAAGCTAATCTTAAACTTTTATGAAGTTTATACCTTACTAAATACCGGTTCTACCCATTCTTTTATCTCTCCTACTTGTGCTCAATGTTTAAACTTGACTCCGAAGAAATTAGACTTTGACTTATCTGTTGAAACTCCGTTAAGAGAAACTATTGTTACATCCACTATTTATAAATCTTGCTTGATCCAAATTGGCACCATCACATTTTGTTGATCTTATCTCTTTAAAGATACTTGCATTTGATGTGATTTTAGGGATTGATTGGTTAACTACTCATCGTGCCAAAATTGATTATTTTTATAAGGTTGTTAGTTTTCATATTCCTAACCAACTTTTGTTGCGTAATTCAAGTAACCAAACCAATAAAGTCGATCACTATTGTGACGCCTCCAAAGCGGTATACATCACCCATATTAGTCGCCGGATACATGGTACATAACTTCGACTACAAACTTAATTATACAATTGTGCAAGGTGCAAAATACGACCAAAACATAGTGAGAGTTTAAACACGAATATTGTTTTCTAGACAATATCCACACTCAATGGAGTCCTCATTACAATTATTATCACACTATTTTATAAAATAGTGAGGACTACTATAGCCACCATCTCGGATAATCAATCCATTCCTCGACCGGTCCCGGCTATATTCTCATTTCTGAATAGAACATTGAAAGAAAAGGTGAGCTCAACTAGCCCGGTAAGAATTATTATGACTAAGATAATGCGAGAATAAATTATCCGCCAGCCTTCAACAAGATATAACAAGCGATGGAATATAATAGACAACAAGTTTTAGATCAACAAGCTGCGGTGAATAAGCAATCCATTAGAAAGTCAAGTAGAACATAGTGTCTACTTATCTCTTCATATATTAAAAATCCATCATTAATATTTCATTCTGTAATACTCAACAACAATTCTTTGTTATACCCAAGACAAAAAGAACTATCATCAATTGTCTTCACCTAAACAACCAAAGATTATAGTTAAATCCACAATTCATATTTATAATCATATAACTCAGCGGTTTCTCCTTGCCCAAAGGATTAATAGAACATTTACTCAATATCCTTACCCCAAAGGCTAAAGATATTCAAATATAATAACAATGATCATACCAATCAGTTGTCTACCTTTGCACTACGGGCCAAAGATATTCAACTATAAAACCAATGGTCATGATCATACCAATCAATTGTCTGTCGGTGCACTACTACCGAAGACATTCAATTGTTAACTAATGGTCATGATCACCTTGATCACATCATTGAATTATCCATGCACCTCTGAGCCCGAGGATATTCGTTATTATCACCGATGGTTATGATCATATCATACACTGTCCATCTTTACGTAAGCCAAAGATATACAGCTATAAAACCAATAATCAACGATCCATCTATACACGTAAGCAAAGATATCTGTTGTAAAACCGATAATCAACGGTTTATCTATGAGCGTAAGCAAAGAATGACTTTCATCACAATATAAGCATGAGGATGATGACAATGATATAAACATTAATCAAACAAAATCAAGGATAAATATTAAACACTTTAAATTTATCCGAGTTTAAAATATCAAATTGTCGACATGATACTACTTTGTGAAGTAAAATTCAAGAATAATATTCATGTACCAAAATAATTTAGAGAGGAAAAGAAATATATTTTTCGGGTGAATAGTACTTGTGAATAGTACTTGAGGAATAGTACCCATGAATAGTACCCAGACACAAAAAGTGTCTCGAATACCGAGTGAATGATACTAGAGTGAATAGTAATCGGTGAATAGTAACTTTAGTGAATAGTACTTGACGAAAAAGTGCCCCGAATACCCGAGTGAATAATCTTTAGAATGAATAATGTAGGGTGAATAGTAACCCGTGAATAGTAACTCGTAAAAAAAAAAATACCAAAAGAAAATGATATTCCATGGCCAGTATAAAAGAAATGATATCTCATACGAGTATAATAAAATATCTGAAAGCGCAAATGGATTTTCACCACCGTGCGATAATCCACGTCAAACAGATCATTTCTATAATTTAATAAAGAATGAATATGAAGGATCATTCACCATGTAAATGCGGTAATCCACATAGGCGAGGTTATTCAGCAAGAATAATAAAGAATGGAATAAAAAGAATTCACGAGGTATGCGATAGATCGCATGATGAGTTATTCAATGAGAATAATAAAGAATGGAACCGGTCATACGTAATCCATACGCATGAGGATATTCAAATGAATAATAAAGAAGCGGAACCGAGGTCATACATAATCCGCATGCAGACGAGATATTCAGCGAGAATAATAAAGAATGGAATAACAACTGAGAATTCACCGTGCATGCGATAGGCCGCCTGAAGCGAGGTTATTCAATAGAATAATAAGGAATGGAATAATAGAAGAATTTCACCATATATGCGGTACTTGGCATAGGCGAGTTATTCAACATAATAATAAAGAATGGAATAACAACCCTTATGAGTATTGAAGAAAATAACTCTCTTCATGAATCTGAAGAATAATACCCCTTACCTTGAAAAAATTGGAGTCTTTGGAATAGTGAGGTGGTGGACTTCTCTTCTTCTTTCTCTCTATAATTTCTCTCTATAATAATTGCTCTATAGCTTTAGTGAATTGGTGAGAAATGAAGGAAGAATGAGCTTTATTTATAGGAAAATATAGTTTGATAATTGCGTTTTGGGGCTCGAAATATTCTGATTATAATACCTTCCTCTTTTTCTTCATTTTTAATTTAGTCCTGCAAGTATTATCAAACTTGCACCATCTCCCCTAATAGTAAATCATGTGAATCAATAGTAAATCATGTGAATCGATAGTTACAGACATGTGAAAATCACAATTCTGTATAGTACCTCTATACATACCTCCATTTTTAACTTAGTCATGCAAGTATTATCAATCTTGCACCACCTCCCCTAATAGTACAAGAATGTGAATCAATAGTACACACATGTGAACAAATAGTTATAATCATGTGAATTAATAGCAATTAATTCCTCATTTATCCGATTGAATTACCCGATTGATCGATATAACTTCCGGACATCAATTATTATCAGAAATAAATGTCATTTCCACCAACACTAATAATTCCACACAATGGAACTATCGATTTCATCTTTAATCAACACGAACTTATTCATCATTAATATTATAATTCACAATATTTAACAACCAGGTCGTTTCGAGAAGAGGTGCTTTCGATAAGGATTTCTCCTTATTGGTAGCCTTGATTAGATTATCTAACCTCTCCTTGATAGAACTTCTAGACATATTGTGACATATTGTGACAATAATTGAATAAAACTAAGTGACTTCTCACGTAAGCATCAATAATCAAAGATACTCTACAATATAGGTATTAAACTCTACTATACAACCACAGTATTACCATACTTTTACCATCGATTATTTTATGACAACTTGCTTAAAATTTCACATATCACCTTTAACTTTAACCTTTTATCAATTTAACCATTTACTAAATAGAATAATTATAAGAAAATTGAATACTTTCATTTCATAAAATTCGAGGGTCTCACAATCTCCCCTCCTTATGAAATTTAGCCTCTCAAAATTACGTCACGTACCTGGTATTTGAAAAGATGAGAATATCTTGCTTTCTTTTCGGATTGTACCTTCCCGGTTATTTCTTCTCTATCAGGATTTTCCCATTTCTCATCTCCTGTATTTCAGTTATCATTCTAGAATATAATTTCAAAATAAGGGTTAATTGACATATCACATATTATCCCTTTACTACGACCAAACCAATTAAATACCAAATAAACTTAGGTAGGTCATACTAGCGAAGAATTCCTCGTCTCTCCCTCCCAGTTCTTGTCTCACATCTCGGCCGGGATCATATCCTAAGATTTGATACCAACTCTGACGCCCCCAAAACAGGTATACATCACCCATCTTGGGTTGCCAAATACATGGTACATAACTCAACTACAAACTTAATTATACAATTGTCGTGCAAAATACGACAAAACATAGCTGAGAGTTTAAACACGAATATTGCCTTCTAGACAATATCCACACTCGATGGAGTCCTCATTACAATTATTATCACACTATTTCATAAAAATAGTGAGGACTACTATAACCACCATCTCGAATAGTCAATCCATTCCCAGAGCCGGTCGGCTATATTCTTATTTCACGAAGAGAACATTGAAAAGAAAGGGTGAGCTCAACTAGCCCGGTAAAATTATTATGACTAAAATAATGTAGAATAAATTATCCTTAGCCTTCAGCAAATGTATAACAAGCGATGGAATATAATAGACAACAAGTTTTAGATCAACAAGCTGCGGACGTAATAAGCAATCCATTAGAAGAGTCGGAAGTAGAACATAATATCTACTATCTCTTACAGATTAAAGAATCCATCGTTAATATTTCATTCTGTAATACTCAAAAAGCAGTTCTTTGTTATGGACTTGAACAAATATCGTCAAATTTGAATAATATTTACATTGTTAGTGAATTTTGTAAGACCCCAACTTTTATGAGTAAAAATGAATTTTTTATAAATATCATTTTGAATATTATGGAATAAATTTGATATAATGTTATAGTTGTGGGTAATATTTATAAATTTTTGCAAAATGTGAAGTTATTATATAATATTCGATTGGATTTGGGAATATTACGTTTTAACAGGGGGAATATTAAATGCGACAGCACAATCATTAGTGGACCCCAGCGGAATTATTAACCGAATTGAGAAAACGACAAAAATATTTTTTATAAAAATAACGGCGGAAGTTTTACGGTTAATCTTTGTTGAACTACTCGGTAGTAAAGAAATGCGATGTCTGGCGTGGTTGCATAGTAGCACGGTATTGATTATTAATGCTTACGTGAGAAATCACGTAGTTTTATTCAATTATTGTCGATATTTTATATATTATTAAATCGATAATTGAGATAGACGGAAGTTATTAATATTATTATTTTCAATATTAATGATGTCTAGAAGTTATGCCAAGGAGAGGTTTGGTCACCTAATTGCGGCGATAGGAGAAATCCTTATTGGAAAACCCCTCTTTCCTAGAGCGACACAGTGATTAATATTGTGAATTATAATAATGATGATAAATGTCGTTTAAATATTATGAGTTATAATTTTATTGAAGATTATGTTAAGTGTTGATTAAGAAAAGAATATTAATTGATAAGCAATAGATGTTTATTCTATTATCTTACTAAATTAATATTTATTCTATTAAATTTTGGAAGTGGGCGTATTATGTGATGAAAGGGCAATCATCAATTTCCTTCCAAGTGGGTAATCTATTTAATTTGGCGAGGATGTAGCTTGTTGACTAAAACATCCAATTATGCTACTATTCTATTATACTTAGTTGGTTAAAGTTTGGCTTCTATACTCCATGAAATTAGTAGAATATCCTTGATATTTGCGCTTCATCCAGTATCTTTTCATGGAAATATTCTTCTGAGCATTCTTGAATTTTACTACACAAAGCAGTATCATGTTGACAATTTGAACGTTATTGAATTATGGATAAATTAAATTATAAATCTTTAAAATTTATCCTTGAACTTGTTTTATTGAATTATTATGTCATTGTCATCATCCTCATGTTTATATTGTGATGAAAGTCATCTTTGGCTTACATGCATAGATGGACTTGGTATGATTATGACCGAGGATTATTCTATATAATCGTAACCGTAATGTAACGAATGATGTAGTAAAAGTCCTCATTAGCCCGTAGTTGAATGATGGACATTTGTTGGTATGATTATGACCGAGGATTATTCGGTATAATCATGACCATTGATGATTACATGAATATCCTTGGTAGTAGTGCGAGGATTATTCGACTTTATTTATTAAGCTCGATCTCGGTGATAAAGTTGATGAAAACTTTTTAAATCATAGAAGATAGTAGATTTTATGCTCTATTTGACTCTTCTAATGGATTGCTTATTAGATTGCATTTGTTGATCTAAAACTTGTTGTCTATTGTATTCTATCGGTTGTTATCTTTGTTGAAGGCTAATGATAATTTATTCTCGCATTATCATAGTCATAATATTTCTTACTAGGCTAGTTGAGCTCACCCTTTTACTTTCATTATTCTCTTTGAGAATTGAGTACGTAGCGAGCAGGACTAGTCGGGGAGCGGAGTGATGGTCCGAGATGGTGTTATAGAAGTCCTCACTATTCTATAAAATAATGTGACAATAAATGTAATGAGGACTCTATTTGAGAGCGGATATTGTCTAGAAGGCAATATTCTTGTTTAAACTCTCACTATGTTTTGTCGTATTTTTTACGACAGTTGTATTAAAAAGTTTGTATTTGATTTACGTACCATGTATTTGGTGACTCAAGATGGGTGATGTATACCTATTTTGGGGGCGTCATAGTTGGTATCAAAGCTTAGGGATATGATCCCCTGGTGAGATGTGAGACAAGAACTAGGAGGGAGAGGCGGTGAATTCCTTCGCTAGTATGACCTACCTAAGTTTACTTGTTATTTAATTGGCTTCGGTCGAGTATAGGGATAATATGTGGCATGTTAATTAACCCTTGTTTTGTGGATGATTTGAAAATGGCATCGAAAATGTTGAGATAAGCAATAAAGCACATGAGACCGTTGAGTCACCAACGATCAATATCCAGGATAATGTGCAACGGAAAGACAATAATCCTCAGGTAAACAATAACACCGATCAGATGATGAACGATGGGATGTTCAGAGGCTTTATAAAATTCATGCAACATCAGACCCTGTTCATAATGCAGGTGGAAACAATGGCAACCCACGGCTGGTCACTGCTAAGTAGTTCAAGGAGCTGGGACCGCTGGAGTTTTTGGGAAAGCCAGAACCACTTAAGGTGGAAACGTGGATAAAGCAGATTACCAAGATATTTGATGTCTTGGAATGCTCAGAGGAGCAAAAGGTTCCCTTCGCCACCTTTATGCTGCGTGAAGAGGCAGATTACTGGTGGGAATATATAAAATGTACCCACTGGCCTTTTCAAGATGTCTTGGGAGAAGTTCAAAGCTGTTCAATGACAAGTACTTTCCCGAAAGTATTACATCACATGAAGGAGGTGGAGTTCATCAAGTTGGAGCAAAATAATATGGCCGTGTCGCAACACGAGGCTAAATTTGCGGAGTTATCCCGATTTGCATCCCATTTGGTCGATAATGAGGAGCGAATGACGTGAATGTTTCTAAGAGGTTTGAAACCCGATATACGTCAATACCTCATTTCTTACAAACTTTGTTTATATTCGAGATGTTGTGAATAGGGCTCGATTATTGGAGCACGATAATGAGTCAAGACAACCAAAGGATAACGAAAGAACACGATAATAATCATCACTGGGTGGTGGCGGTCATCGGATCAATGATAACCATCGTGGGGAAATAATCATGCTAAGAATGGTAACCACTTGGTGGTAATCATGGCCAAGATAATAGGAGTGTAAATTTCAAGAAGAGAAGGTTCAACAATGATGGAAAGATAACTGCACCAACACCCATTTTTAAGGAAGGAGAACGACCACCATTTGTATGCTTTAAATGCGGAGGGGAGGGACATATCATTCAAAGCTGCGTGATGTAGTCCAAAGCATGTTACAATTATGGAAAAAGAAGGTCACCTAGCCCGATTTTGTCGTGCACCAAAGTCAAGTCCAGTTGGGACGGTGGCACCAAAGGCGGATACGGACAAAACAGCAGTCGGTGGGTTTCAAGAAGAGCGTTTTGTGACTTCTCAAAAGCGAGCAACCCGAACGAAGTTAGCATGCGTTAGTTAATTATAAATTCTTGCGAAGTCTATAACTTATTAGATACCAGTTCTACCCATTCTTTTATCTCTCTTGCTTTGCGCTCAACGTTTAAATTTGACTCTGGAGAAATTAGACTTTGACTTATCGGTTGAAACTCAGTTATGAGAAACCTTCGTTACCTCCACTGTTTATAAATCTTGTTGATTCAAATCGACACTTTCACGTTACCTGTCGATCTTATCTCTTTGAAAATACTTGTCTTTGATGTGATTTTAGGAATCAATTGGTTAACTACTCATCATGCTTTTCGTAAGGTTGTTAGCTTTCATATTCCTAACCAACCTATTATGTGAATTCAAGCAACGAAACTACTAAAAGTTAATCATTGTCATATCAAGCCATAAGTAAAAATCCCCGATCCTTTCGTTGTTGACTTCCTTGTGTGGAATGCACCGAAGCCGAATCGAGAATGTTAGTGGCGGCCAAGTGAATGGCGATGGCAAGTTGATAGGTATCAATGTGACGTCTTTATCCAAGTCTTGGGATAAGAGTCAAAGTTTTGAATTATATTTCTATTGTTAATAAATTTCCTGGCGTATTCTTGAAGACTTCTTAGCCTAACCCTAGAGCGTGAAATCGAATTTTGTATTGACCCCAGTACAAAACCCATTTCTAAAACCCTTAAATATTTCTTCACCTAGAACGGACGATATATGCGCCAAAGACGTTGGCTCGAAGTGTTGAAGATTACGATTATACCATTCAATATCATCGTGGAAAAGCGAACATGGTAGGTGATGTGTTGAGTAGAAGATCGTATGCGTTCATGAGTGCGATGTTGTTAACACAAAAACCCATTTCAGTATAACTTACTAATGATGAAGGTATAGTTAAAGACTCTAAGAACCCACGTGGTGATATCAAATATCTGAGTAAAATCGACTTTAATTGATAAAGTTAAAGTCAGGCAAACTACAAACTTCGAAGTCGATGAATGTGAAGAAGAAGGTTCAAGAGGCGTTATTCTATAAGTAAGAGTCGATGAAGAGGAAATCTCAACCCTCGATTTAATTGGCCCATTTGAAATCCTCGATCGAGTAGGAACTATGGCCTATAGACTAGTTTTACCGCCAAGTATGTCGGCGTGTTCATAACGTTTTTCACGATCGATGTTACATAAATATATGGACAACTTAGAACCACATTATTAAATTGGAACTAGATGAGATAGCAGAAGATTTAACGTTTGAGGAGATACATGTTAAAATCTTGGATAAGAAGGATCATATTCTACACTCAAAGGTTATACCTCAAGAGTTAGAATCTGAAATGAAGTCAAGGTATCCTCACCTCTTCTAAGATACCAGTGCGTCACGTAAATTTCGAGAGGCAAAATTTCATAAGGAGGGAGATTATAAGACCCCGAATTTTATGAAATGAAAGTATTAAATTTTCTTATAATTATTATTTTATTTCGTAAATGGTTAAATTGATAAAAGGTTAAAGTTAAGGGTGATATGTGAAAAATTTTGCAAAGTAAGCAAGTTGTTATAAAATATTCGTTTGGTCGGGGAAAATTCTTTTTGTCATGAATATTTTTACAATGGCACAATCATTAGTGGACCCTACAATGGAAGTATTGTCGTAGTTAGAAAAGCATGTAATTATCTTTTATAAAAATAACGGTGAAAGTGTTACCGAATTAAAACCGTTAAACTACCGGTAGTAAAAAGTATAATAATCTGGCGTGGTTGCATAGTAGCATACGGTATTGATTATTAATGCTTACGTAAGAAGTCACTCGGTTATACTCAATTATTGCTACAGTAATTGCTGCATCATATATCTCATATTATTAATTCAATTATTGTCACAGTATCATCTGCATAATATGATATATTATTAAATCAATAATTGAGAAGACAAAGTTATTCATATTATTAATTGCAATATTGACAATATCTAGAAGTTACATCGAGGAGAGGTTAGATACTCATTCACAATTGCGGCATGATAGGGAGAAATTCATATTGAAAGCCCCTCTTTCACAGGAGCGATCCGGTTGTTAAATATTGTGAGTTATAATATTAATGATGAATAAGTTTGTGTTGATTAAAGATGAAATTGATAGTTCCATTGTGTGAGAATTATTAGTGTTAGTGGAAATCGATATTTATTTCGATAATAATTGATGTCTAGAGGTTATATTGACCAATCAGGCAATTCATCTTTGGATAAATGAGCAATTAATTGCTATTAATTTATATGCTTATAACTATGTGTTCACATGTGTACTATTGATTCACATGATTTACTATTAGGGGAGTTGGTGCAAGATTGATAATACTTGTATGACTAAATTAAAAATGGAGGTATAGATGAAGGTACTATACTATAATTAATTTTTTTCACATGTTTAGAACTATTGAGTCACATGATTTACTATTGATTCACATGATTTACTATTAGGGGAGGTGGTGCAAGTTTGATAATACTTGCAGGACTAAATTAAAAATGATGAAAAAGAGGAAGGTATTATACTGTAATATTTCGAGCCCCAAAATGTGCAATTATTGAAACAATATTTTCCTATAAATAGAAGCTCATTCTTCCTTCATTCTCACCAATTCACTAAGTCTCACAAGAGCAATTATTATAGAGAAATTATAGAGAGAAAGAAGAAGAGAAGTCTGCAACCTCACTATTCCAATATCCAGTTTTCTTCTAAGGTAAGGGGTATTATTTCTTTCGTATTCATGAAGAGAGTTATTTTCTTTCAATACTCGTAAGGGTTGTTATTCCATTCTTTATTATTCTGTTGGAATAACCTGTCTACGCGGACTACCGCATGCATGGTGAATTCTTCTATTATTCCATTCTTTATTATTCTGTTTGAATAACCTGTCTACGTGGACTACCGCATGCATGGTGAATTCTTCTGTTATTCCATTCTTTATTATTATGTTGGAATAACATGTCTACGTGGACTACCGCATGCATTGTGAATGACCCTTTGTATTCATTCCTTATTAAATTGTGGAAATGATCTATCTACGTGGATTACCGCATGGTGGGTGAAAATCCATTTGCAGTTTCATATATTCTATTATACTCAATTGGTTAAAGTTTTGGCTTCTATACTCCATGAAATTAGTAGAATATCCTTGATATTTGCGCTTCATCCAGTATCTTTTCATGGAAATATTCTTCTGAGCATTCTTGAATTTTACTCCACAAAGCAGTATCATGTTGACAATTTGAACGTTATTGAATTCTAGATAAATTAAATTATAAATCTTTAAAATTTATCCTTGAACTTGTTTTATTGAATTATTATGTCATTGTCATCATCCTCATGTTTATATTGTGATGAAAGTCATCTTTGGCTTACGTGCATAGATGGACTTGGTATGATTATGACCAGGGATTATTCGGTATAATCAATGACCGTAATGTAACGAATGATTTGGTAAAAGTCCTCATTGGGTTTGTAGTTCATTGATGGGACGGTTGTTGGTATGATTATGACCGAGGATTATTAGAGTATAATCACGACCATTGATGATTACATGAATATCCTTGGTAGTGATGCGGGGATGATTCGATTTTATTTATTGTCGAGTCTCAATGATAAAGTTGATGAAAAAACTTTTAAATCATAGAAGATAGTAGATTTTATGCTCTATTTGACTCTTCTAATGGATTGCTTATTCTGCTGCAGTTGTTTATCTAAAACTTGTTGTCTATTGTATTCTATCAGTTGTTATACTGTTGAAGGCTAATGATAATTTATTCTGCATTATCTTAGTCATAATATTTCTTATTGGGCTAGTTGAGCTCACCCTTTTACTTTCATTGTTTTCTTCAGGAATTGAGAATGTAGCAGGGACTAGTCAGGGAACGGAGTGATGGTCTGAGATAGTGTTATAGAAGTCCTCACTATTCTATAAAATAATGTGACAATAAATGTAATGAGGACTCTATTTGAGAGTGGATATTGTCTAGAAGGCAATATTCTTGTTTAAACTCTCAGCTATGTTTTGTCGTATTTTTACACGACAGTTGTATTAAAAAAGTTTGTATTTGATTTCTGTACCATGTATTTGGCGACTCAAGATGGAAGATGTATACCTATTTTGGGGGCGTCACATATAGCCTTTCATCTTTTAGACTGGTGAATGCTTGACTCTTTGCTATTGATGCTTCTTGACTTCTCATCTTTGATCTTCAGACTACTAGTTTGACTGTGGACATGGATTGGTCTTGTTGCTATTGCATTTAAGAACATGGTCCAATTTGAGCAACTTCATATGTATATACACATTTACCTGTACACAACATTTCCAACGTGTGAGCGCATTTGCATTTACAAATGACTTACCACTAAACTAAGTTTAGTACAATGTTTGTGCCTAGGATCAGACTTAAAGCGATTAACTTTTGAATATAACATGAGAACCTGCTCTGATACCAATTGTTAGTTCCCGGTAGGCACACAATAGATCTAGAAGGGGGGGTTGAATAGATCCTTTTTATTTTCAAATATTTTTCCATATGACAAACATAAGAATCTTTTCAAGCACAACGGAATAAGTAAAAGATCCCCTTCATTGATATATTCATGAACGTTCATACATACATTATTCATCGAGTTAGTTTAATCGTAAGTAGTTAGTTCATACATAGCATTTATAACAGTTAGGTACATAATGTAAATGAAAGAAAGTAAAAGACACAAGGGATTTTAAGTGGTTCAGAGACTAAATGTGACGCCCCCAAAATAGGTATACATCACCCATCTTGGGTCGCCAATACATGCTACAGAATTCAAATACAAACTTTGTGATGCCCCCAAAACAGGTATACATCACCCATCTTGGGTCGCCAGATACATGGTACAGAACTCAACTACAAACTTAATTATACAACTATTGTGCAAAATACGACAAAATATAGCTGAGAGTTTAAACACGAATATTGCCTTCTAGACAATATCCACACTCAATGGAGTCCTCATTACAATTATTATCACACTATTTTATAAAAATAGTGAGGACTACTATAGCCACCATCTTGGACCATCACTCGATTCCCCGACTCGTCCCAGCTATATTCTCATTTCCTGAAGAGAACACTGAAAGAAAAGGGTGAGCTCAAATAGCCCAGTAAGAAATATTATGACTAAGATAATGCAGAATAAATTATCATTAGCCTTCAATAGTGTTAAACTGATAAAATATAATAAACATCAAGTTTAACTGCAGCGGAACAATCAATCCATTAGAAGAGTCAAGTAGAGCATGATATCTACTATCTTCTATAATTTAAAAAAAAATCATCAACTTTATTGCTGAGACTCAGCTTAATAAATAAACCACAACATCGAATCATCCCTGCACTACGGGCCAAGGATATTCATGTAATCATCAATGGTCATGATTATACCGAATAATCCCTGGTCATAATCATACCAACAACTATCCATCAATGCACTACGGGCCAATGAGGACTTTTGTAAATTTCCAAATTTTACGAATAAAGATTTAATTTTCTCGAAATATTTTTTGAATATTATGGTGTGTTGGGTATGATCTATATACGCACAACACGCAAGTATACGTGGTCAACAAGTAATAAAGTGATGAGTAGAGTATCGTTCCCACAGAGAATTAGTTAATAAAAATCACCAAGTACTAACCTGTAACCAACTCAATCTTATTTAAACAAATGAATTTCAAATTATATAAATTAAACTACTATTAAATTCCACTAATTAAATTAAGACTATGGAGATTTAAGATCACAACTTCACTTATTGCTTCATTTAAGTTAACACACTTCTCATCAATTATTCTCTATCCCGAATTGTTAATCAAGAACACGAACGTAGTATTAACCACCTCTTGATGCACTAATATCGTATTAACGTCAATCCACAATCAAGATAGAAATCCGTTAAACACCTTAATCAACTAACCCACTATATCTCTATGTGAATTACAATTGAAGAAGGTTGAAGAATAAGTTCTCTATCTGATTACATGTGGCGTCAAACATATCTCTACCTTAACACGAATCAAGTTTAAGCTACTAACAAAATCCTGAACACATGCTATATCAACTAGGTCTAGATTTGAATATCCTCTCTCGATTTCATCCAACTCCACAAAGAATTGTTAATCAGGAAATTCATAGATTAAAGCTCAAATCAATATAGACAATCCTCACAATAGAACATAATAATTGATAGTGAAGCATATTAAAATAAACTACACAATAAGATCCATTGTAATCTCAAACAAAGAATTAGTTCATTGAATTAAAACTAAGAATCCACAATTGAAAACACATTAAAAGATAAGAATAAGAGTAAAGTAAAGAGTAAATCTGTTGTCAGCAAATCTCCATCTTCATCAAGCTCCTGCTCTTGATCTTCAATGGTCTACAAGTTGCTTCAATCTCCAAAACTATTTAGAACTAGTATTTTAATCTAATTTACTCTAATCTAATCTAATGGAATGCTCTCTCTCCTCTAATCTACTCAAATAATTACCAATATCGATCGTCAACATGGGATACTTATGCTTTATTTTCATCTACGGGGGCTTTTTGCTTTTATTTCCCATTTTATTCTTTTTTTTTTGTTTATATACACATAGCTATGCAATGTCTTATTCCCTTAGGCTTTTCAATGCTACCTTAACGAGCTTTCGACCAATGACTCCCAGACCATTAAGACCTTAGGGCGCTAGGTGTAAAGACAATCCCCTCGGGCTTACTTACTCAAGTAACAAAGGCCACAAAACTAGACAAGCACGCCACGGTGTATATATATATAGCTTATATACCCCAAATATTCCCCCAAACTTAGGTTCTTGTCTAACTTTAGTCATCACTACTTATTCTTGTCATTCTTTCATTCAAACTAGCATTATCCTTTAGAATCCCATTATGTATCAATTTAAACTCAATCAATCAACAAGGTTGTTTCTACTGTGCTATCATTATTATACCAGTTTCAAACAGAAAAAGATTCAATTCATAACAAGAAATCACATCAAAGCTCTAATAGTCAGTACTATACTTGTCTACTCAATCCCAATCTCATCATTGCCTAAAATAAACTGAACTATCTAACAGCTGGACTCATGCAAGATGAACTAACTATTATTTTTGAATTTTTGATTTATTTATTCTATTTTTTTTATAATGAACCTAAACTAAATTAACAACATATGCACAATAACAAAACATAAACATGAAACTAAACATGCAATAATGAACTAAACTAAACTTTCCCAAACTTAGCAATTACAATGTCCTCATTGTAAGAATATAGCGGTAAGTAGAAGAGAACTTCCCTGTAATCAGCTAAGCGTGAGGTGATGGTGGCGACGATCATTTTCCTATCTATTGAAACTCCAATACAATTCCTGGGTTGCGAAGCCATTTGCTCTCGAATGCGTGTATTGCCGTAAATTTCTCCCAAACTTATCAATTTAACCTTCACTTCCTCTCAAGTATCCTCTATGAATGCCCAATTCAATTGGTTTGAGAAATTTGGTAGGTGATGTGGTAATATATAGAGGTGGTATGATGAGTTCTATTGGTGGATTGTGGAGGTGGGGAGAAGTGATGGAGTGTGGGAGATAGTGGTTGGAATAGGTGGTGGATGGATTTATGAAGTAGCGGGGAAGTGGAGAAAGTGGGATTTTATTGGGGATGGGAGAAGTCTATGTGCAACTGCCAAAGTTGGTTGGATTCCAGGACCCCCACCCCGGCGGGGGTTGCTAGGCTTAGGAAGCCCACCCCAAGCGGGCTCAGATTACGTTATCTGAAGTAGGGACCCCCGGGGTGGGGTTGCAGATTCATTTGGGCACATTTTGACGGCATACCTTCTGTTCAACTTCCTGGTTTCTTAACTTTTGCTTCATGCTAACCCACTCAATGATCCTTTTTCCATCCTACAAGATATAAAACATAAGCATTAGTTGATTGTTGATGACATGTTGTGTTGTGGAGAGATTAACGAGATTTTTATTTTATTCTTCTACCTGGTAATTTAATGAAAACTATGATTAAGCAAATATGAATTGAAAATATTATAAATAAACTAAAGATTGGGTTGCCTCCCAAATAGCGCTTGATTTACAGTCTTTCAGCCTGACTTTGTCTGGTCAACACTATCCAATTCCTCTTCGAAAGTTGAGGAACCCTCCATCCATCGGAAATAATATAGCTTTTGGTAGGTTCCCATTTATGATAGCCATTGCATTAAAGTCACCTAGCATGCTTTCTTTAGATAAGATCACATTCCAGTACGTCAAACATCTAGGCATTTTCTCCATTGTGTTTGCGAATAGATTCTGGCATTGAGGCTTGTCAGACACAACAATTTCTTCTTCTATCTTCTCCAGCTCATCGTACCATGGTTTCGAAGTTGTACTCGCTTTTACATCACAAGGAGTATTGCCGACGACATGACTACCAATCGGACAAGGTTTTGAAAATCTAACCGGATTCTTGAACTGTGGAGGAGAAGGCACTTGAGGCATAAATAACATCGGCTCATCATCGTTGGTTCTCACAATTAGTTCTTCACCGACCTTGTTGTCATTATCCCCACTTGTTTCCTCTTTTTCAACATCTCGAGGCTCATCCAGTTGTAGATTTGGTTCGGGTTCTCCGTCAATTTCATCATCCATGTCATAAAGCCAAGTGTTTGGAGGAAGGTTGTTTATGACTTTGGTCATTTGCTCTATCTGATCTGCAAGATTTTGACTTGACCTCGCTTGATTACTCATCTTCTCCTCAGCTACTATGAACTTGGACAATGATTCCCCCAACCTTGAATTTTCTGTTTCAGTCTCGGAAGCCATGTATTGAGGACCATTGGTTGAGGTTGTGAAACGTTTTTCCATCCAATTATTAAAATTTTGGATTAACAGCTCCTGACTGTTTATAAACTCTTCTTTTTCTGCTATAGCTTTAACATGAATGTCATAAACTCTGAATTGTCTTCTTGTCGCATTGGAGGTGAATATGAGAATTTCGGTGTGTATGTTGGACTTGGAGCAGAGTATTGGTCTTCATAAGTATAGCTCCATGAAGAATCCGGGTGATACCCCCAAACTTGATCATAATTATCATATGCATACTGATTGAGGTAGTTACCACCATACTGTATAGGCCCAAGATTGATGGTGCATTGATTACTCGGGTGATTGCCAACACAATAGTCACACATAACTGCCATCCTTTAACTCTGTTGGGTTGCGATAACGTCCAACTTCCTCGAAAGTTCTTTATTCTGTGCTGACATTGCGGAAAGTGTCGCGAGTCTATCAATCTCCATTCCCATTGGTTGAGTCATTTTTGCCATCCTTCGACTCCGTTGGGCTGCAAGAACCTCCAACGTCTTCGAAGTTGCCTCAATTTGTATTGGCTCTATAGAAGATGTATTAAGTCCATCAATCCATGTTTCCCTTGGTTGAGCCATGAATGTGTATGGCCATTGATACGCAAAGTCATCCATGGTACCTGAAAAGAAAGAAATATAGGAAGAGAATTAAAAATAAAAATAAAAATGTTTAAATTAAGATTAATTTGATTGAAATTAATATTGGTAAAAATTATTAAATTAATTCCCCGGTAACGGCGCCAAAAACTTATTGGGTATGATCTATATACGCACAACACGCAAGTATACGTGGTCAACAAGTAATAAAGTGATGAGTAGAGTATCGTTCCCATAGAATTAGTTAATAAAAATCACCAAGTACTAACCCGTAACCAACTCAATCTTATTTAAACAAATGAATTTAAAATTATATAAATTAAACTACTATTAAATTCCACTAATTAAATTAAGACTATGGAGATTTAAGATCACAACTTCACTTATTGCTTCATTTAAGTTAACACACTTCTCATCAATTATTCTCTATCCCGAATTGTTAATCAAGAACACGAACGTAGTATTAACTACCTCTCGATGCACTAATACCGTATTAACGTTAATCCATAATCAAGATAGAAATTCGTTAAACACCTTAATTAAATAACCCACTATATCTCTATGTGAATTACAATTGAAGAAGGTTGAAGAATAAGTTCCCTATCCGATTACATGCGGCGTCAAGCATATCTCTACCTTAACACGAATCAAGTTTAAGCTACTAACAAAATCCTGAACACATGCAATATCAACTAGGTCTAGATTTGAATATCCTCTCTCGATTCCATCCAACTCCATAAAGAATTGTTGATCAGGCAATTCATAGATTAAAGCTCAAATTAATATAGATAATCCTCACAATAGAACATAATAATTGATAGCGAAGCATATTAAAATAAACTACACAATAAGATCCATTGTAATCTCAAACAAAGAATTAGTTCATTGAATTAAAACTAAGAATCCCTAATTGAAAACACATTAAAAGATAAGAATAAGAGTAAAGTAAAGAGTAAATCTGTTGTCAGCAAATCTCCATCTTCATCAAGCTCCTGCCCTTGATCTTCAATGGTCTCCAAGTTGCTTCAATCTCCAAAACTATTTAGAACTAGTATTGTAATATAATTTACTCTAATCTAATCTAATGGAATGATCTCTCTCCTCTAATCTACTCAAATCTCTCAATATGCCTCTAATCCTTATTATTCCCCTCCTTTTATAAGCCTTTTTACATGTCTTTAAGTCCTCTTGGAAGTCCTTGAGTCAATTGGATCGAAAACAATCCTTCCCGAACTCAAATTTGGCCAAAAACCACTTCTTTACACGTACCCCCGCCCCGGCGGGGGTTTAGGCTAGCACAGGGCCCACCCCGGCGGGGGTCCTTACTGTCTAGCAGCTGCTATTCCCGCTCCGACGGGCAATTTGTTAAGGGAAAGCCCGCCCCGACGGGGGTCTGTTTTCTATCACAGCGTCCTCTGGTAAAACGACCGTAACCTTTGATCTGGAAGGAGTTACGGGACCTGCCACCTATCAAATCAAAGATATCGACGAGATCTACAACTTTTATTCTTTGAGGATTGAGAAATTCTTGCCAGATGAAGGTTGAAATTGGGCTGGAAGTGAGTGCTATGCAAATGACCACCCAAAACCATGACGTTCGACGTCCGTTGGTACAATGATCATAACTCTTGCATCCGAACTCTGATTGGAATGATGCAAAATGTTCCGAAAAGCTAAGACGATGCTCTACAATGTAAGCTAAGTTCCAAACCAAACATTAAGTAAACATGAAATCCCAAATGATGTCCGATTTGCTTTTCTTTGCGTTTTCTTTGCTTTTCCTTACCAATCGTCGCTCACACCGCTCCCAAATGTATAACCTACAAAATAAACACAAAATGCATAAAAAGTAACTAAGACACATAAATATAAGCAACTAATTCAAGTAAAAGATACCGGATAAGTGTATATAAAATCCACTTATCATGGTGTGAATTTGAGATAATGTTATAGTTGTGGGTAGTATTTATAAATTTTGCAAAGTATCCAAGTTGTTGTGTTATATTCGATTGGTCGGGGAATATTCATTTTAACAGGGAATATTCGTACGATGGCACAATCATTGGGTGACCCCACAACAGAATTATTATCGGATTGAGAAAACGACAAAAATATATTTATTAAAATAACGGTGGAGGTGTTACCGTTAATACTGTTGAACTACTCGGTAGTAAAAGTACAGTAATACGCGTGGTTACATAGTATCACACGGTATTGATTATTGATGCTTGCGTGAGAAATCACTCAGTTATACTCAATTATTGCTACAGTAATTACTGCATCATATCTCTCATATTATTGATTCGATTATTGTCAATATCATCTGCATTATATGTTATATTATTAAATCAATAATTGAGACGACAAAGTTATTCATATTATTAAATTACAATATTTACAATGTCTAGAAGTTCTATCAAGTAGAGGTTTGGCCACCTAATTGCGCGCCAATAGGGAGAAATCCTTATTAGAAAGCCCCCTCTTTCTTGGGAACAACCTGGTTGTTAAATATTGTGAGTTATAATATTAATGATGAATAAGTTCGTGTTGATTAAAGATTAATTTGATAGTTCCATTGTGTTGGGATTATTTGTGTTAGTAGAAATCGACATCTATTCTGATGATAATTGATGTCTGGAGGTTATATTGTTTAATCGGGTATTCGGGACACTTTTTGTGTCAGAGTACTATTCACGAGTTACTATTCACGGGTTACTATTTACGAGTTACTATTCACAAGTTACTATTCATGAGTTACTATTCACCCGAACAATATATTTCTTTTCGGTCCAAATTATTTTTGGGTACAATATTATTCCATGAGGAGATGTGCTAATTTTTCAGACCATTGGTTGAAGTTTTAATAGTAAATCAATATGCATCGCTGGTTTAAAGTTTTAATAGTAAATCAATATGGATCGCTAGTTTAAAGTTTTAATAGTGAATCGGTATGGACCGTTGCTTTAAGTTTTAATATGGACCGTCCGTTTAAAAGTAAATCAATTTGGACCGTTCATGAATTAGTTACTATTCAATCCATTCTCCTATAAATAGAAGCTCATTCCTTCATTATTTCTTACGAATTCACTGAAACTCTAGAGAGAGAAATTATAGAGAGAAAAAAGAAGAGTATTCTGCTACTTCACTACTTCTATATCCAGTTTCTTCTTTATAAGGTAAGGGATATTATTTGTTGTACTCGTAAGGGGTATTATTTCTTTTGTATTCATGAAGAGAACTTCGTTATTCCATTCTTTATTATTCATTGGAATAACCTATATCATGAGCTACTCTATACTTGGTGAAATTCTTACATTATTCCATTATTTATTATTACATTGGAATAACTTTGTATACGCTGAGCTACCCTATACTTGGTGAAATTCTTCTTTATTCCATTCTTTATTATTACGTTGGAATATCACATCACAATGCGTTTTTTACATGGACTGGGACTGGTTTAAATCTTTATTATTAGTTGGAATATATCACATGCAATGCGTTTTCTTGGGACTTGGTTCCGTTATTTATTATTCTATTGGAATAACTTTTTTTGTGCGATCTATCACATGTACGATGATTTCTTTTGTTATTCCATTCTTTATTATACTCGGTTGGTTAAAGTTTTGACTTCTATACTCCATGAAATTAGTGGAATATCCTTGATATTTGCGCTTCATCCGATATCTTTTCATGGAAATATTCTTATGAGCATTCTTGAATTTTACTCTACAAAGAAGTATCATGTTGACAATTTGGACGTTATTAGTTCTTGGATAAATTAATTCTTGAACTTGTTTTATTGAATTCTTATATCATTGTCATCATCCTCATGTTTATATTTTGTAGAAAGTCATTTGTGGCCTGTAGTGCATAGATGGACTTGGTACGATTATGATCAGGGATTATTCGGTATAATCATGACCGTAATGTTACAAATGATGTGGAAAAAGTCATCATTGGCCCGTAGAGCATTGATGGACAGTTTTTAGTATGATTATGGCTATGGATTCTCTTCGGCCAAGGGAGCAAAGATGAATTGTTTTATGGCATGATCATGACCATTGATGAATACACGAATATCCTTGGCCAGTAGTGCATGGATAATTTGTGGTCGTGATACTAATGAATATCCTTGCCCGTAGTGCAGGGATGATGTGGATTATTTATTAAGTTGAGTCTCAGCGATAAAAGTGATGAAAAACTTTTTAAATTATAAAAGATAGTAGATTTTATTCTCTACTTGACTCTTTTAATGGATTGCTTATTCTGCTGCAGTTAAACTTGTTGTCTATTTTATTTTATTAGTTTAACATTGTTGAAGGCTAATGATAATTTATCATGCATTATCTTAGTCATAATATTTCTTACTGGGCTAGTTGAGCTCACCCTTTCTTTCACTGTTCTCTTCCAGAAATGAGAACGTAGCAGGGACTAGTCGGGGAACGGAGTGATGGTCCAGATGATAGCATTAGTAGTCCTCACTATTCTATGAAATAGTGTGATAATAATTGTAATGAGGACTTATTCTGAGAGTGGATATTGTCTAGAAGACAATATTTGTATTAAAACTCACAGCTCTTGTTGTATATTTAAGATTGTATTTGTATTTTGTACCATATATTTGGCGACTCAAGATGAGTGATGTATACCTATTTTGGGGGCGTCACAGTTGGTATCAAAGCTTAGGGATATGATCCCTGGTTGAGATGTGAGACAAGAACTAGGAGGGGAGGGACGAGGAATTCCTTCACTAGTATGACCTACCTAAGTTTATTTGGTATTTAATTGGTCGATTAGAGTATAGGGATAATATGTGATATGTCAATTAATCCTTGTTTTGCGACAGTGTTTAAAAATGGCATCTAAAAATGTTGAGATAAGTAATGGAGCAAAATAACATGACCGTGTCGCAGTACGAAGCCAAGTTCTCCGAGTTGTCCCGGTTTGCGTCCCATTTGGTTGATAATGAGGAGAGAATGACGCGAATATTTCTAAGAGGTTTGAAACCCGAGATACGTCAATATCTTATCTCTCATAAACTGTGTTTGTATTCAGATTTTGTTAATAGGGCTCAGTTATTGGAGTACGATAATGAGTCAACCCAACCAAAAGAGAGCAGCCAACAAAATGATAATACCAATGATAGCAGTCATCGAAGCTGTAACAATAAGCGTGGAGGGAATCAGCATGCCAGAAATGGTAACCACTTCGGTGGAAATCATGGCCAAAACAATAAGAATGGACATTTCAAAAAGAGGAAATTCAACAATGATGGAAAGACGTCAGCACCAACACCCGTTGTTAAGGAAGGAGAACGACCACCTATCATATGTTTCAAATGAGGAGGGAGGGACATATCAGTCCAAACTGCACGATGCCGACCAAAGCATGTTATAATTGTGGAAGAGAAGGTCACCTAGCCCAATTTTGTCGTTCACCGAAGACAAGTTCAGCTAGGATGGAGGCACCAAAGGTGGATACGGACAAAACAAAGTCGGTGGTTTCAGGAAGAGCGTTTTTCGTGACTTCTCAAAAAGCGAGTAACCCAAACGAAGATAGCACGGGTTAGTTAATTATAAATTCTTGCAAAGTCTATACCTTATTAGATAACGGTTCTACCCATTCTTTTATCTCTCATGCTTGCGCTCAATGTTTAAATTTAACTCAGGAGAAGTTAGACTTTAACCTATTGGTTGAAACTTCGTTAGCAGAAACCTTCGTTACCTCTACTGTTTATTAATCTTGTTTGATTCAAATCGATACTTTCACGTTACCTGTCGATCTTATCTCTTTGAAAATACTTGCCTTTGATGTGATTTTAGAAATCGATTGGTTAACTATTCATCATACTTTTTGTAAGGTTGTTAGCTTTCATATTCCTAACCAACCTGTTATGCGAATTCCAGCAACCAAACCACTAGAGTCAATCATTGTCATATCAAGCCATAAGTAAAGAGCCTCGATCGTTTCGTTGTTGACTTCCTTGTGTGGAATGCACCGATGCCAGACTTTCCGTAGGGGACGTTGTGAATAACGATGGCAAGTTGATAGGTATTAATGTGACGTGTTATCCAAGTCTTGGATGAGAGTCACAGTTGTGAATGATATTTCTATTGTTAATAAATTTCCTGACGTATTCTTGAAGACTTCTTAGCCTACCCTAGAGCGTGAAATCGAATTTTGTATTGACCCCGGTACAAAACTTATTTCTTAAACCCTCAAATATTTTCTTCACCCAAAACAAATGTAACATGCACCAAAGATGTTGGCTCGAGCTGTTGAAGATTACGATCGTACCATTCAATACCATCATGGAAAAGCGAACGTGGTAGCTGACGCATTGAGTAGAAGATCTTATGCGTTTATGAGTGCGAATATACGAACCTATGTGAAGATAACGAATATACAAGTAGAATCGATTTTAATCGATAAAGTTAAAGCCGCTCAAGCTACAGACCCAGAGCTGATGAACACGAAAAAGAAGGTTCAAGAGGGCGTTATTCTAGAAGCAAGATCGATGAAGAGAGGAAATCTCAATCCTTGATTTAATTGGCCCATTTGAAATCGTCGACCGAGTAGGAACTATGGCTTATAGATTCATTTTATCGCCAAATATGTTGCGTGTTTATAACGTTTATCACGTACCGATGTTACGTAAATTTATGGATGACCCAAACCACATTATTGATTTAGAACCGGACGAGATAACGGATAATTTAACGTATGAAGATGTACCTGTTAAAATCCTAGAATATATTTTACGCTTAAAGGTTATACCTCAGGAGTTAGAATCTGATGAAGTGTACTCATACATTGGCATACCAGATACCAGTATCGTCACGTAAATTTCGAGGGTAAATTTCATAAGGAGGGAGATTGTAAAATCCCAAATTTTACGAATAAAGATTTAATTTTCTCGAAATATTTTTTTGAATATTATGGTGTGAATTTGAGATAATGTTATAGTCGTGGGTAATATTTATAAATTTTACAAAGTATGTAATTTGTTGTATTATATTCAATTGGTCGGGGAGTATTCGTTTTAACAGGGAATATTAAAATACTAAGCACAATCATTAGTGGACCCCACAATGTAATTATTATTCGGATTAAGAAAACGACAAAAAATATATTTATGAAAATAACGACGGAGGTGTTTAGATTATCTTGTTGAACTACTCGGTAGTAAAAGTACGATGTCTGGCGTGGTTGCATAGTATCACACGGTATTGATTATTGATGCTTGCGTGAGAAATCACTCGGTTACACTCAATTATTGCTATAGTAATTACTGCATCATATCTCTCATATTATTGATTCGATTATTGTCGATTATCATGCATTATATGTTATATTATTAAATCAATAATTGAGATGACAAAGTTATTCATATTATTAAATTTCAATATTTATAATGTCTAGAAGTTACAAGGAGAGGTTTGGTCACCTAATTGCGGCTATGATAGGAAAAATCCTTATGGAAAAGCCCCTCTTTCACGGAACAACAACTGGTTTGTTAAATATTGTGAGTTATAATATTAATGATGAATAAGTTCGTGTTGATTAAAGATGAATTTGATAGTTCCATTGTGTTGGGATTATTTGTGTTAGTAGAAATCGACATCTATTCCTATGATAATTGATGTCTGGAGGTTATATTGTTCAATCGGGTATTCGGGACACTTTTTGTATCAGAGTACTATTCATGAGTTACTATTCAAGAGTTACTATTCGCGAGTTACTATTTACGAGTTACTATTCACGAGTTACTACTCACGAGTTACTATTCACCCGAACAATATATTTCTTTTCGGTCCAAATTATTTTTGGGTACAATATTATTCCATGAGGAGATGTGCTAATTTTTTAGACCGTTGGTTGAAGTTTTAATAGTAAATCAATATGGATCGCTGGTTTAAAGTTTTAATAGTGAATCAGTATGGACCGTTGCTTTAAGTTTTAATATGGACCGTCCGTTTAAAAGTAAATCAATTTGGACCGTTCATGAATTAGTTACTATTCAATCCATTCTCCTATAAATAGAAGCTCATTCCTTCATTATTTCTTACGAATTCACTGAAACAATAGAGAGAGAAATTATAGAGAGAAAGAAGAAGTGTATTCTGCTACTTCACTACTTCTATATCCAGTTTCTTCTTTATAAGGTAAGGGATATTATTTGTTGTACTCGTAAGGGGTATTATTTCTTTTGTATACATGAAGAGAACTTCTGGTATTCCATTCTTTATTATTCTGTTGGAATAACCTGTATACGCGGGCTACCCTATACTTAGTGAAATTCTTCTGTTATTCCATTATTTATTATTCTATTGGAATAACTTTGTATCTGTGAGCTACCTATACTTGGTGAAATTCTTACGTTATTCCATTCTTTATTATTACATTGGAATATCCTGTTTTTGTGCATTTTTATTTGGACTGGTTCCGTCTTTATTATTACGTTAGAATATCCACATGCATGCGTTTTACGGTGGGACTGGTTAAAATCTTTATTATTACATTGGAATATATCTTTATGCAATGCGTTTACGTTGGACTGGTTCCGTTATTTATTATTCTATTGGAATAACTTTTGCTGTGTGGGTCTATCACATATGTCGGTGATTTTTTGTTATTCCAATCTTTATTATACTCAGTTGGTTAAAGTTTTGATTTCTATACTCCATGAAATTAGTGGAATATCCTTGATATTTGCGCTTCATCTAGTATCTTTTCATGGAAATATTCTTCTGAGCATTCTTGAATTTTACTCTACAAAGAAGTATCATGTTGACAATTTGGACGTTATTAGTTCTTGGATAAATTAATTCTTGAACTTGTTTTATTGAATTCTTATATCATTGTCATCATCCTCATGTTTATATTTTGTTGAAAGTCATCTGTGGCCTGTAGTGCATAGATGGACTTGGTATGATTATGATCTGGGATTATTCGGTATAATCATGACCGTAATGTTACAAATGATGTGGAAAAAGTCATCATTGGCCCGTAGTGCATTGATGGACAATTTTTGGTCTGATTATGGCTATGGATTCTCTTCGGCCAAGGGAGCAAAGATGAATTGTTTTATGTTATGATCATGACCATTGATGAATACACGAATATCCTTGGCCCGTAGTGCATGGATAATTTGTGGTCGTGATACTAATGAATATCCTTGCCCGTATTACAGGGATGATGTGGATTATTTATTAAGCTGAGTCTCAGCGATAAAAGTGATGAAAAACTTTTTAAATTATAAAAGATAGTAGATTTTATTCTCTACTTGATTCTTTTAATGGATTGCTTATTCTGCTGCAGTTAAACTTGTTGTCTATTGTATTTTATCAGTTTAACATTGTTGAAAGCTAATGATAATTTATCCTACATTATCTTAGTCATAATATTTCTTACTGGGCTAGTTGAGCTCACCCTTTCTTTCACTGTTCTCTTCAGGAAATGAGAACGTAGTAGGGACTAGTCGGGGAACGGAGTGATGGTCCAGATGATAGCATTAGTAGTCCTCACTATTCTATGAAATAGTGTGATAATAATTGTAATGAGGACTTATTCTGAGAGTGGATATTGTCTAGAAGACAATATTTGTATTAAAACTCATAGCTCTTGTTGTATATGTAAGATTGTATTTGTATTTTGTACCATATATTTAGCGACTCAAGATGGGTGATGTATACCTATTTTGGGGGCGTCACAGTTGGTATCAAAGCTTAGGGATATGATCCTCGGCCGAGATGTGAGACAAGAACTAGGGAGGGGAGGATCGGGAATTCTACCCTAGTATGACCTACCTAAGTTTATTTGCTATTTAATTGGTCGGTTAGAGTATAGGGATAATATGTGATATGTCAATTAACCCTTGTTTTGCGACAGTGTTTAAAAATGGCATCTGAAAATGTTGAGATAAGCAATGGAGCAAAATAACAAGACCGTTTTAGAGGATAAGGTTGCAAAGCGAGCAAGTGCTAAAGCCCGTCGGGATTTTGCCAATCAAAGGGAATTCACCTATCTGGGCCAGTCTATGGAAGAGATACTTCAAATGTTGATCAATGAAGGAATAATCACATTCCTTCTCCCTCCCATCAATCCCCGCTCAGGGCAGTTCAATCCTGATGAAATGTGTCAATATCATTCACTCCGCCATCTTATTCAGAATCTTATTGATAGTGGTGTCCTGCAAATAGCAGATGATTACACTGTGCAACTCAAGGGTGGGAATGCATGCCCTACCCAATGGAAGGGATCAGTAGCAGTTATCTCCGAAGTGAATGATGAGACTATCAAAGTATTTCCCATACAACCAATTCAACTCAAAGGAGCTGACAATCCTTTGAAAGTGGCCGCACTAGAGCCAATTCCTTTACCTTGCAGACCACAACATCCTATTGTCAGATTGCATAAAGTTCCATGGAATTATGGAGAAGCTGAAGGATCCACGTCTCATTCTACTGCTACAGTGTCGAAAGAAAATCCACTGTACCCTCCTCAACGGGTTATCAAACCTACTTGCGAAGCAAAGGGGAAATTTTCCATGGAGAAGATTGAAAAATTCCTCCGTACTATGGGTCATAATGAAGACAAAGTGGTTTTAAGCTTGCGAGAAGCTCCACACCAGATTTCAATACAGGATTTGGTTTTCTCTTCTGAGAATCATCGGAAGATCTTGTTGAAGGTTTTAGAAGAAGCCTACTTGCCAAAATCAGTGGACGTGGAAAAATTTCAACATTTGGTTGATCACATTTTCAACAAAGAATGTGATATCCTTCATCGATGATGATATACCTCTGAAGAAGGGACCGGTCATCGCAAAGCCATTGCACATCGCAGATGTTATCTTAGGGTATATGATAGCAAGAGTATTGATAGTTGGAGGCTCATCTCTAAATATCCATCCTTATGCCACCTTGGTAAAAATGAATATCAATCTCAAGCGGATCCAAAGCGACCCATACGGTCATCCGAGCTTTTGATGGATCCGATGAAAATCTAGTAGGAAAGATTGAATTGCCAATCGAGATTGGTCCAAATACATTCAATGTATCCTTCCACGTCCTCAAGATAGATTCAGGATACAACCGCTATTGGGGAGACCATGGATACACATAATTGGAGTTGTTCCATCCACACTACATCAATAACTCAAATACATCATCAACAATGATCTAGTCTTTATCAACAATGAAATGGATTGTTCGAACAAGGAATTCTACCAATTATCGCCTTCAATTCGGAAGTTGAAGCCTACCGAGTTCCATACTTTGGAAGTGAGTAATCGTAATACCATTCTATTGGGCGCCACTTCCGCATTCCAAGATTTCGCCGAGGTTATGCTCGGCCACTCAAGAAATGATGTCATTGGGTCATCAACTTGGACAAGGGCTCGGTAAAGATAGCGTGGTATTATTAAGAACCCTATTCAAATGTCGGTCAAATCGGAAACGGTAGGACTAGGTTATTCTGCTAGTTCCAGTCACAGGAATCCTCATAAGCACAAGCAGGTTCCTCAAGCTTCCGCAAGACGGTGATTTTCTATACCTTTACCTCATGAGTTAGTGCAATCTCCAAAGAAGGTGCCGGACCATGTCATGCGTTATGTTTGTTTCCAAAACCGGTGCTAATCAAATCAAAAGATGTGTTGATTCCGATCCAGGAGAGCGTAAGAAAAGGAAGAGTAAACGTAAACATGACCTTGCCTTGATGATGGCGAGGTATTCGCGTCATTGTTCATGATGAACATACCAATAGATACACCTCAGACGATGATTGCCCAGATGTTATGGTTATCATTCGAGAGAAGGAGGACAATAACAATCCTTCCATCACTGTAGTCCTTCAGGACTTTGCCCTCGATAATTGGAGCAGCACTCCATGCATTAGTCGATGAGGGTAAAATGGGAAGAAAATCCCTCTGCCCTGTAGATAACTTTAATTGCTTGCTTTCCTTTACAGCACTAGTAGTTAATTTATCACGTGCATGCTAACACTTTTGTATGATCGAACAGATTGCATATGTTAAGTGAAAGCATTTTTGTTTCGGGACTACGAATTTAGATGTGCTGTACTTTGCGATGAGGTGCCTTCTCTCCACAAGGGTCAGAACTTTGATGCAAAGTTAGACTCAGACTTGATGGAAATCAAGAGGACATTGAGACACCTTAAGAGATTAAGGAATGGGTGTGAGACAAACCCAAACCCAATCTTGATCAAACCACTCCTTTCAATCTCGGAACCTTAGATAACCCTAAGCTAATCCGGTGTTGTTGGAGCATTTATAATAAATGAAAGGAGATGTGCATGCTCCCTGCTCGATTAATTGGAGTGTGACTTGATCTTTGATGGGTCACCAGTTCTGGCAATTGCTCAATTTGTTTGGAAAGAGCTTTTATCTTTCGTTCCATGGTAAATTGGAACTTTTCATAATCCCATTTGTCAACACCATCTTTGATGGGTTGGGGACGATTCGCCATGGAACCTTGATGCGGTCTAACCGATCATGTTGACCTCTTCTTCTTTGTGTTGAGGAAGAGGGTTGTCTTGCATATGAGGTTGATCTGGTTTGGTGACTACAATCTCACCGTTATCTATCAGATCCTGAATCTTATGTTTCAATGCCCAACAATCTTGAGTATCATGTCCGGGTGCCCCGGTATGATAAGTACACTTCCGAGTAGCATTAAAATCAGCCATTAGGGTTGGCTGGTGGAAGAAGATGTGTAATTTTCTTCTAAGCAGTAAGAAGAGCAAGAATGTTCTCGAGCGAATCCCCGGCTCTAAGGGTGTGAACGTTCGAGGTCGCTTTACTTCTCCACTTTTAGGCAATGGAGGGTTTGAAGATTGTCTTTGAAAAGGGGAGTAGTTTCTCCTCTACATAGGCATGTTTGGATTGCTTTTTTGTCCTTGTAGTATCAAGGAAACATCCTCCTCTTTCTTTTTATGGACCCTCCGGGGGTTGTTTTCATAAGATCCGGACTGGATGTGCTCAGCAACAGCTTTAAGAGCGGCTAGGTCTTGAATTTTACCGGACTTCAATCCCATCTCAACTATCTCACCGTGTTTGATCATTTCAGAAAATGGTTTGCCAATACCAGCTAGAACTCTCTCATAGAAAGGAGCTTCCTGTACATCTATGAAAGTCATGACCATTTCTGACTCTGTCATGGAAGGAATAACTTGAGCAGCAAGGCGCCTCCACCTTTGAGCATACTCTCTAAATGACTCATTAGAATGTTTCTTAACCTTGGTAATTTGGTACCGGTCAGGAGCCATCTGAGATTGAAAACTGTATTGAGTGAGGAAGGTGTGAGCCAGCTCTTCCCAGCTATGGATCTTAGAGTTGTCTAATCGGGTATACCATGAAGCGGGCTTCTCCAAAGGACTTTTTCTCAAACAATTGCATTTCGAGCTTTTCATTCTCCGCATAAGATCCGAGTTCTCCAATGAACACCTTTAAATGTGAGTAAGGATCCCCTAATCCGTCATACTTTTCAAAATTAGGGGTCTTAAATTTCTCTGGATAATGCACACTAGGGAATATGCAAAGGTCTGCATATGAAACACTGCCATGTGTTCTAATCCCTTTGAGAACGCAAATGGTTTCCTCCATTTGAAGGACCTTCTTTCTGATGTCACCGGTGTCTGGATCTCCTTTGAGATGGGTACCTTGTGGTCTTTGTTGGTTGTATCAAATCGATGTCTCGAATTGTTTTTCCGCACCTTGAACTCCCCTCTTGTGTAGAGGATTCGTATGTGTAGGTATCTTCGTTGCCACAGAGTAGGCGGTGTAATTCTTTTTAGTAGAAACGCCCAAGTCTGTGATTTGTTTACTCAATTCGTCAAATTCTTCTCTGGGAAACAAAGATTAGACGTATTAGGAAGAAGACATGATTGGTTTGTAGCTCACAAACCTTTTTGGATTTTTCAACCGAGTAATGTGCCCAATTGCTTCCCCTATAAAAGACTTACGTAGTTTAGTCTTAGGGTAATATAAATGTAATCATAACATGTACATTTTGGGGAATTTATCCCGCAAAACCTATTTTGTTAATTGATAATATGTCATGCATGCATGATATTCTTCATATTTTCCATTACATATGGATGGACATGGAATAAAATTACAAGTAAATGCTTTTACAAGTAATTGAAAATGGAAAGCATGAACAAACTTTCCTCCGTGATTTGGTTTATCGAGATTGACCTATCCTAGGTTTCTCTCTCACGGCTTTTTGGCATGAAGGTTCCTGATCATCGCAATCTACTTGACGGAAGTTAATCCCATTCGTTCAACCGGAGAGAATCTAAGTGGTGCCTTTCGTGAGCCCCAAGGAATCATTCTTCCCACGAGTCCAAAGAATCAAACACCGACAGGATAGCCTCTGGTGGAGGGACCACACAACATACATTCACATACAACGTGTCTCACCGCTTATGCAAATGATGATGATGTGCGAAGCACTAATATCATAGATAGATATTTAGTGATGCAGTAATAAAATGCATTAAATACACATTCATCATAAATGTAAATGCAACATTCACACACAAGCATATAACAATTTTGAAAAGCTTGTAATAGCGGCTTAAGCCCTCTTCTTTGGAGTCCCAAAGCAGAAGTCGCCACCGTCGATGTCGGGATTTTTGAGTGTCCCTTTTCGTTACTTGTTCTTTGGTGTTCTCATGTTAATGTGAGATTTATTTGAAAAAACAAGTGAAAAAGGTCCAACATGTATAATGTCGACGATTTGACTTTAAGAGTCGCCAGTTGGTGTATTTAACTGGTTGCACCAACGCAACCGAAAAGGTTTGCACATTGAACTAGTGTTTTGACACTGCTAAATGGGTCTGTGAAACCGAGATTCATTTTGGGTCCGGGGGCTTGGTTATGCGGAGGGAAGGTGTTAGGCACCCCCCGACATCCGTGTTACCATGGTGACCGCCACTTCTCAAAGAAATTGTTATATGAATGTGTGTGTTTGTGTGTGTGTGGATCAACGTGCAATTATTTGAAAGTAGTGCGAGGCCTCGTTCGCACCTATATACACAAGGTTTGAATTTTATAGAAAAATTCAGTTTTAACCAAGATATATTAATGAAGTTTTGTAAAGAGGTTTTTTCAAACCCCGTGCTCAATAGAATTGAGACCTTTTCAGTACTTTCATTTTTATTATTAAATGTTAGGCATTGTTGCTTTTTTATTTTCGAGATGCGAAGCATTCTCGAGAAAATAATATACTGTGAAGGTCGAACTCTTCATGGGGTGACGATGACCATCCAAGGAAATTCAGACATCGTAAAATAATGTACAAGTCTTTACATAACGAAAAAATGTCCATCATGGGGGCAGAATCTAGATTCAAGAACCGAACTCGTGATCACATGATTTCTAGGCTCACAGGATATCGCAATTTGTATGAAAGCGATAGCGATTATATATATAAAAGTCGTAAATATATATATACAGACATGATCACCACCACCATGAAGCAACTCCATGGGGGGATCGGAAATGTAAATATATAAAAGCGGTAAAAATATATATATGGATGATGATCAACCGCTAATAAGTAAACTCCAGCGGGACGAAATGTAAATAAAGTTGTAAAAGCGATCAATCGCCACTTAAGTAAACTCCTGTGCAGGACAAAATGTAAATAAAGGTAAAAGGCCACGAAGTAAACTCTGTGCCCGACAAGAATGTAAATATATATATATATATATATATATATATATATATATATGCAGTAAACGCACCGGAGGTAAATCCAGGCTCATCGGATATGTCCGACAGCAATTATATATATATATAAGCGAATAAACGCACCAAATGTAAAATTACGCTCAGCCGGATATGTCCATAAACAATTATATATATATATATATATATATATATATATATATATATATAAAAGAAATTTAAATGTTCTAGATCAAGTCTAGGCTCAATCGAGGCATAACTCGAAAATATTAGTCCATATATATGAAATATATACATATATTAGTATATATATACGTATGTAAATGAAAACCACTAATAGAAGTCCGTGCAAACATTACACAACACGACTCTCAATGTGTATAGCGATTGTGTGTGCTATATGAGAAGAAGACTTTATAAAGTATAAGAAGGCTTACGTTAGAAACGCCAAAGTAGACTTCTATGACTTTAAATGGATAAACACTCAGCCTCCGCCGGAAAAAATATAGCTATATGTGAGCTAACTAGTGTTTAAAGAAGGAAACGCTCAAAAGATGTGTATGCAGAGTAAAATGGACAGGCTTCCTCGCTTTTTCCTTCTCTCCTCCTCCTCAAATGGCCGATCCAAGCCTTGTATATATAGACGGATGGCATGCAGTAGGTACACAGCAGCCCATGCTTGTACTGCTGACAAGGTCGTGGTGGACTCGAGCCTCATGAGTCTCGTCTGCCCTCGTAAGTGCGTATTCACAAGACCGTAATGTCCACTCGAACTTGTAAAACTTCAATCCGAGCATCCGAACGAGGTATATCTGACCTTCTTCGGACCGCTTGTGTCGAGATTTACGTAATGACATAGATTAGAGGTTGTACGAAGTTAGGAAGAGGGGTCTATGCCCATGGTCTTCAAGCTTCAAATTCTATCCAAAGTACTGCCACACGTAATAGTCACTCGGGATTGTCACTCCTCGATTCTTGTGGGACATTGTTAGATGTATGTATGATGTGTTGAGACGACGTGCCATTTATCGAAGGAACAAGATGACGTTTGACTCTTGGCGGGGTTATTCACGGTTTGAGTTAAAAGTAGACGTTGCTCGTGGTTCTGGTGAGATTGACTACTTGTTGGTATGCCGCGATATCATCTTGTTAACGTGGTAAGACGACGCTGTGATTCCTCATCGGGTTATCACGGCTTAAGCGAAAGCGAAGCGTTACTCGTGGTTATATCCGAGATTGACTACCGCTTGTTTGTATGTCTCACTCGTCATCTATTGATGTTCCTGTCACCCATTGTTATCTCCGGTCCGAGGTGTGTGTGCTTCGACAGATGTTGGTGGTCAAGTCGATTGCATATGTTTGAAACAAGCATTTTCAGGGGTTACTGCTTAAATCGCAATGGCATCTCTTGGGGCTATCACCAAGGATGGGGTGGCTACTCCAAGTGTTTCTCCGGGATGGAACCTGAGCGGCCGTGAAGAAAGTTATCGCTGAGACAGTAACTGTCATCTCCGGTGTTGCTTAGGTTTTTTGATCTCAGATATCTTGGGGTTATCTCCGAGATTGGAAACGACATTCCCGGTGTGTGTTCTGGGTTTTGAGATGACATTCCTGGGTTGTGTTCTGGGTTGGAACTGAACTTCCGGTAGTATCTAGAATGGATGTAATCTGTCTTTCAGGGTTATCTCCAAAAGACGAATCCACCCTCCTGCAATGTTAGTAATAGGAGTGCAGAAAATTTCGAGTGTCTACAACTGTTATTATATAAAATTTTACATTTCAATCCGATAACATTTACATATCAGATAACGCTAACTTTAGCTTTACAACTCAACATAAAACTATACATCATAAAACATTTAGTACATCTCATGAATCTTAATCCTGGTATAAAGAAATAACAACTTTAGCTAAAATATTAATCTTCGTGTATTATTTCTGATCTACGTCATTCAAGTAGCATATAGTGTTACCTTCAATCCTTAACCTGCAAAAATGGTTATTTGCAAGGTTGAGCTCGACAGCCCAGCAAGATCTAATAGTTTTCATGCATCACATAGCACATAATAACATGCTCAACATATAATATACGTGTTGCAGTTCATATACCAAGTATAAAGATTGAGTTCCTTACTCAATCAGCATGCTTTAATCAATCAACGTAGTCATAAATTAACTTTAACATTTCATACTTTCAACATATAAATAACACATCATGCTCTTTGCAATAAAGATTTAAAACAGTTAATCATCAAGTTCACATAGCAAATAGGAACTAAAAGACTTGCCTTGATCGTTGTTTACCAATAACAATTTAACAGCTTACAACTATCTGCACTTCACATGCCCTAGACAATTATATAATCATTCACATTAACTATTAGTCACATAGAAATGTGTAGTAATTGTAATGTAAACTCTACTCCACATCTCATAATCCTTCTTATTAATTAGCACACAATGTTCAATTAGATTGTATTAACTTTTCGACTTATGTAATATTCGAAATTCATTCAAGTGTTTAAGTCTTGATAGGAATACTTATGGGTTTTATATTAAACTCATTCCATATCTTATAATGTTCATTAACACTTGTCACGGAGTTTCGACTTTCATTAAATCACACGCCTCGAATCGCTCTCTTGTGTATGCTTAGTGTGTTTACATAACTTATCTAATACATCATTTATTAATGTTAAATATCATTATACTTCATAATATTCATGTTCTATAACTTATAACAACATCTTTTATCGTCAAGAACACTACATTTGCATACGTGCATGCCCGACGCCCTCGATTGCCTCCAAAACACATCACTCCTAAAGATGACCATTTTGACCCCCTGCTCCAAACCTCAAATTGAAAATCTTAAAGAATAAAGTTTGTAGGTCTATTCTTCCTCGTTCCAGATCATCTTGAATCACCTCAATCGAAGTTCAGAATAAAACGTTATGGCCATTTTACCAAGACAAGTCAAAGAAGTCACCAATCAAGCAGACATGGGGCATGAAAAGGACCCCTTTTCCTCACTCATGCCAAAGGCGCTTGCAATGACCAATTGTCCAATTGCGTGCCGATGCACTAAGTACAAGGCCGCTACAGAGTTAACCGCCTGTAACACGATTTTGACATAACTTTCTCATTTTAAGTCCAAATTAGTTGGTTTTCGATTCGTTGAACTCATTAAACTCTTAGCTACTCATCTAGAGAATAATTATAACACTTCAAACATATTAACAAATCATTTTAAGGGTTCCAATTCAGTGTTCATGCTATATTTTCATGTTTTAAACATATTTATGAATTCATTCACTACTTAATTCGCTTTCTCACCCAAATTGGTCCATTTAACTTTCATTCTTTTTGTTTTACAACGTACTAACAATATCTATTATCAAATTGCAGATTATAGCAAGTATTGATCATGAAATTTCATACTTTCTAAGCCATAACCTATAAACATAAACACTATTTTTATAATTTCTTCCTACAATCCCAATTCTCCGCGAATTTTGACAAACAAGTATCAATCATATATGATGGTTAACAGATTATACATACCCAATAATCTTTATAAACCAATTCTTTACTCAAATCATGCACCATAACCAATTAAAGAGAAGAAGTTTTGATAAAACACAACTAAGAACTAGGGCTATATTATTACCTTTTAATTTCTCCATAAGCTTAATTAGAGGATGAGAATGGCTCGATTATCCTTCATCTCCTTCTTTGATTCTCACAATCACCTTTTTTTTTCAATTTCTCGTAGAAATATGCCTCTCACAAATTCTTCCCTTCTTCTCTGCTCTCACACTTATGAAAATAATAAGCGTAACATAAAATAAATGTAATAGTAGTCTTTACATAGTTTTATCTCGGTTAAACAAACCAAAGAGACCCAATTTGTTACAAAAGGTAAAAGAGTCACAAGGCCATGTTTGGCTAGACCCCAAAAAACCTTTTTAATTTAATTTTTTTATAATTTTCATTATTATATGATCCATTTGTCATACCCATTAAATAATATCCTACATTCTTAAATTAATTAAAGTTAAACTTAATTAATTAAGTCAATCCTTATCAATATAACTATAATTTATATTCAACCATTATAATTATAACTTTATTTAAAAAAATTTCAATCCTCTAATTTAACTATTTAATTAAATTAGAATATTTCCATCAACCATTTCCACCCAACTTCCATAACAATTACCAACAAATATATTTATATTAATTCACCATTTTAATTAAGTGAATTACTTCTCATTCTTTATGAAATTTTAATGCATACCAATTTCATTGTCATAAAGCATAATAATCCCGAATTATATTATTTCATAATATAATTTTCAACTTAATTAAATTAACTAATATTATTTAGTTAATTACCTTCCCAGAATAATCTCATTTAATTTCTTTAATAGTTAAATTAACTAGTAAACCTTATTTTCCAAACATATATACATCTCTTTTATATTCACACTTCATCTCTTCACATCAAATCGCAGATATTTCAAGATAAATTGCAAACATATATACTTACCTACACTCAAAACACATAATTCAAAATATATATATTTCATAATAAGAATTTTTAATTATTAAATTCTTATTTTAATAATTTTATAAAATTTGAGTTGTCACATCCTTCCTTTCTTATAAAGATTCCGATCCCTAATCAATGAAACCTCCCTTACTCGACATTTTCACCAAATTTCTTTTCAAAATTTATCATTGAATATCTTCAACACATCACCTTAATATATGTTTTATTTATTACCACTACAACCATTCTTCATAATAAATTCTTGTAAGTTTTATTTCATAACCTTTACTTAGACTCAATTATATTTGAGTATTACATATTCTTTCACCTGTTCATTATCTTTTCTAATGATCATTATCATATACTATATTCTCAAACTCCTGACATTACACGCACTCCTTCTTCTAAGAATTTCGTCACCTCTAAATTTTCGACTTACTTAATATTCATTCATTCCATTTATCAAAATAGATTTTATGTTGATATCTATTTATTCATTAGGTTCTGTAACCAAATTCTTTTCTAAGGATCTTTCTAAGATCATCATATTCCTCACATCTTCCTCTTCTCTAAAAGTTTCACATTTCTCTTATGGAATTCCAATCTTTCTAGAAATTATTATGTTTTGCTTAATTTTCTCATCCTTTTCACTTTCACCTTCGTAATAATAAGAATCTTCCCCAATTGCTCAATAATTGGGAAGCTATATGAATAAACACGTGAATTTAAAAGATTCTAAATCATGCCGAGGGGTCATAAGACCTCGAACTACATTCACTGCTATAAGTACTCTTTCAACTTAAATCTTAACAGCTTATTAGATTAATAGGGAATTTTGACACTGTGGTGTTAAGCTCTTTCAGACGATGTATCAGGCACTCGTCTCCACTGTTATAAGTACTCTTTCAACTTAAACCTTAATACCATTAGACTATAGGGACTCTCAGATTTGTGGTGATCAAACCTTCGCATCTACGTATTGTGCACAAACATCTAAACGCTCGCGATAATCCCCTATAAAAGGGTTGTTCATCTCAGCCTTTTCAACATCCTGAATCCGCATTTCAAAAATAATTTGGGTTTGGTATAACTTCTCAAGAAACACTTGAATTTTATGAACATCTTTCAATATTCGCTCAGTCAATCAAATAGCATCGACTTCTACAACAATTTGGACATCAATCGAATATACATATATATATATATATATATATATTCTCATACCTTAAAGAAATCTCAAAATCTTTTATAAAGCATCATGATTATGACGTTGTTATACTACATCTCACCATAGTAATGAACGATCATATGATCACATCCAACACCTGTGTTCCATCGTATTGATGACTTCATCGCTTATCATATCACCCGATACATATAATTAAAATATATTTTGAAAATTTTAAAAAAAAAATATCTAGCCGAAATAAAAAGAGATAGATACGCTGGTAATAATAGCAAGATTTTTTAAAAAAATTCTCTCGTTTACTAAAGTGTGACCCAACATTTTTTCAAAAAATCAAAAGTATAACCATCTAAGACGATGTGACACCCCAAATCTAGGTACTTCATTCCCACAAGATTTGGTGTTCACTTTCCATTCATTCATACTATCTACCCAAATATAATAAAATTAAATCATAAATCCTCCCTTTAAAAGGGTTACATCATCAATAAAAATCTTCCTGAGTTATCTAACCTTAATCATCATTCAAGTGTGGAAATAAAATTATTACATCACATCATTAATTAAAAAGTCTATTATCATCATAACAATAAAATGAAATTACAAGTCTTCATCACTGTGACATTTTTCTCTTTCCTTTGCTAGTTGAAGGCTCATCTACCTTCTCAACTTTAGTCATAACAATTATATTTCAAAGCAAAGAGTGAGCAAAAACAAATACTCACTAGATATAGCAATGAATCAACAAGATAATAATAACCGCCAATGAATAAAGCTCATCAAAACCAATAGTACTCTATCAACGACAACCAAAGATCGAATCAAAATGTGGAATATATTGATCCGAGGGTCATAAGACCATCTTAACTATGTCTATAGTTGTAAGTAATCTTTCAACTCCAACTTTAATAATCATAAGACTATAAGGGACTCCTCATACTTAGGGGGGTCAACCTTTTGTACAATGTATTGTTCATAAACATTTCAACG